>APFE030118390.1:6018-94624 GCA_000404065.3 Pinus taeda
GTTTGGGTGATAGGTAACATATCTCAATCTTCCGTAAAGAAGTCCTGTGACCTACCATCATAACCACTTAGCTAATAATCCTTTATGTCTATATACTTTAGACGCATGCCTCTAAGTCTACGTATCCTGGTCGATAATAAATATAGCCTAGTCTAGCACCCTAGACAGGACACTACAATGATATAGATAATAGAAGACTTCTTCTTGATGAATATGGTTTTCTTCAAAAGTGATCCTGGACTCCAAAGAGAGGGAGATCACCTTAAATCCTTTGATGATGTCAATGGCTCCTTTCTCCTTGCTTTCCTTGGATGAGTATACTTCAAGATGCTTTGATTTTAAGATTTCTTCCATTTAAATAGAGTTAGGGTCTTTTGAGGTCTCCTTCCTAGTGATGATGATTTGAGCGAGGATCCCAAGAATGCTTTAATTGTGGACTTCTTTGATCGATCTAGGGTTTTGACACTTCCTTCAAAATGATGATGTAGCCTCTGTCTTAAAAATGCCTTGGAGATGAGAGGATATTCTTGATTCTTTGATTGCCTTGGTATCCTTCTAGAACCTTGGTCCTTGAGTTCTTGAGTGTCCCTTATTGAGATGCCCTTCCTTGAATTTTTACCTTAGCTCTGATACCATGTTAAGAAATCTAGGGTGGAGATATGAGGAGATTTCTCTAGCAATGATAGCTGCTTGTGAAGACTTTTTTATTTTTCTTAATTAAGTTCTTATTTACTTGATTATTGTTATGTGTTGTTCTTCATAAAAACAACTACCAAACCGTAAAGAATAATGAGACAAAAGACACCAGATGTAGGCTATTAGCCAGGGCCAAAACTTGTCCAAGCTTGAGAGGAAAACCCACTAAATTCTTCTTATTATAGAATCTTAAATTGATGAATTCCAAGACCAAGACCCTTGACTAACAATCGCTCCAATACCAAGTAAACATTTGCTTGAATATGCTGCAACTTCTCCTTGTTTCTTCACCCTCGACCCTGCAACTAAAGTCTAAAGTTCTCGGCCTGTATCTCTACACTTTTTGGTTGCCTGTAGATGACTACAATCTCCCACGTGTGACCAAATTAGGGATACTTAAGCCCTCCTTTTCGTTCACTTGACTAGGGTTGTCTTATTTGTGACTTCATCCTTCAATACAGCTCTCCTTCTTGCATTGTTTCAACCTTCTTGTGATCTTGACTTGCAGTAGGTAGGAAACCCTAGTTTCCCTCACACATGTGAACAGAATTACCCAAAACAAACTTGTAATACCTTCACTTTTCCTTTGACATTAATATTCTCCTCTTCGCTTGGATGTAACGCTTCTTTTTCGTCCTTCTTATCGAACTTCTTGTGTATGATATCTTATTCTTTGAACGAGGTCGAGTGCCCTATACATAGGCTTCTTCTCCATGGTTGAAGACCGACTTGACTAGATCCTAGGCCGACATGTCATCTTGGTGTAGTCTTATTGCTTCATTTGAAGGTCGACTTGCTAGAAGTGCTTGGAATTGGACTTGGAGGGTCTTTTGACTCTTACAATGACTCAAATAAATATCTAATATGCCCAAGAAGGGTCTCTCATACATGACAAAGACTCAATTGACTTTATGACTTGATGACCAATCCTAATGGCTCACAATGGGAGCTAGATCTATAAAAATAAAATTCCTTGAGCATGAAACCCATGTCTCAAGCATAAAATAATTTTTTTTTTCTTCTTTACATTAATTACATAAAATCATGATTATACATGTCATTATGAAGACTGAACCTAGTTAAATATTTCAATAACTAAAATCATCAAAGTTAATGACACAAATGGCACTTTATAATGAAGGAATTTCAATAAGACCCCATATGTTATTATGAACTAGTTCCAACTATTCATGGGCACACATAGTTTTTTCCTTATCTAATGGTTCCCTATGATGTTTTAAGTACACAACCTTCACAAACACCTTTACTGGAAGAAATTTTCAGTAAGCCAAGTATGATTTTAGACATATTTGCATTTTACCATAGTTTAAGTGTCATAATTTTTCATGCCACAACTTACTTTGTTCATCAACATGTGCAACATAAGAATAGAATGGACATTTGTTGGATGAAGTAAAACTAGTGAACTTAAACAAATTTTCTACATGATCTACTGGACATGATGAAACATTTTTTAATTATTTTTTATGTCTTTGAAAACATATCTATAAAGTCGTGTTTCAAACATGTAATCTTTTTTACAAGCATGGTAAAAAGGAGATTGGTGGGCATGCCTTCAACACAAAAAAACATCTTCCTAAATACCATTAAGAACCTGAACATTACCAAAACCTACGAATGAAAGTTGTTGGCCATCAATTATAAAAACATTCTAAGTTGTTTCTTTTTATTATTTTCATAAGAGGTAAACAATGTAGAAGCACCAATCATCTGACAAAAGCATCTAAATATATAATCCATTCAAAGGATGAATAAGAGTTACTTGGGTGAACAAAATAGGCATTGAGAGCAGCCTATTATTCCTTGGAGGGTTTCTTCTTGGCATTTGCCAATTCATTCATCCTCTTAAAGCAACTCTTCTCAGTGTGATTGGTTTTTCCACAATGCTTGCAAGGTTTCCATGCTTTCTTTTTTGAAGCAACTATATGTTGAATTCTTCCTTATTTTCAAATCTTGGTAATTATTACCTTATGATCAATAATTGCACACTTGAAAATTTCTCAACCTTAATTTCATTTTTACGATTAAGTAAACACCATTAGATTGATATAATATATATGAGACACTGATATATATATATATATATATATAATATTAATATATAATATATATATATATATATATATATATATATATATATATATATATATGTTTGTGCATAATATAATATATATTATACATTGTTGTCTAGAAGGGTATACCTTCCGCTACTATATAAAACATCAACACTTCGTCTTAGAAAGGAAGGTATTCTTCCATTATGTTCACCTCTAGTAGTCTCAATCACACCCAACCAATTCACATGGTATGGGCAGGAGTACCACCATAGTCTCAAGACTACGCTGCAAGTATCTATGATATTTCTCCTCTCCTAGTAGTCCCAATCACACTTAGCCACTTGACATGGCGTAGGCAAGACTTGTACCAAGGTACTAATTACTCCATCATTCACTTCACATGACTGATTTTGGAAACCCTTTGGCCAAAGTGAGAGTATTTTCCTGTTGTAATAGGAACATCACAACTCCCTCTCAATGAGGGTGGACATTCTGCATCATTCCAAGCTTGTCTCTAAAGTATTCAAGCTTCATTTGAGACAAAGGTTTGGTGAGAATGTTTGTTGTTTACTCTTCTATGGAGATGTACCAAAGTTCCATTGCTCCACTTTGTACCATGTCTTGAATAAAATGGTAATTGATCTTTATATGCTTTGACTTGTCATGAAAAACTGGATTCTTTAAACACTTCACACAACTTTGATTGTCAAAATATATCAAGTTTGGCTCTAAATCTAGATCAAATAACCATGTAAGCAATTTCTAAAGCCACGTTGCTTCACGGCTTGCATCATTGGTTGTTATATATTTTGCCTCTATTGTTCTAAGTGCCATTGAAAATTGTTTTCTACTAATCCATGAGATCATACATGATCCCAAACTAGAGTAACATCCTAATATGTTTTTTTTGTCTACTGCACTCCATGCCTAGTTAGAGTCTGTATAACCTTGCATCTTTACTTCACCTTCCAAGACATATATGAGTCCATATCCAACCGTACCATGCAGGTATGTCATACATGCTTTGCTGCTACCAAATGTACATGTCTAAGCTCAACCATGTACTAACTCAATGTGTTCACTGCAAAGCATATATCTTACCTGTATTAACCAAGTACATCAAGGATCCAATGAATTGTTTGTACATCATGGGATCCACCAAATCTGAAGAAGAATCACTCACTAACTTCAAATTTGTACCCACAGGTGTGGCCATGGACATGCATTCCATCATTCCAAATCTCCGCAAGATATCAATTGTATACTTCCCTTGGCTAAGGAAGATCTCATATGGTATTTGCCACACTTATAATCCCAAGTAATAGTGCATTAAACCCAGATCCTTCATTTCAAACTTTGATGTGAGCTCCCTCTTGCACCCATCTATGATATTCTCATCCCCTATAAGAAAAAAGTCATCTACATATAGTACAAGGGGCAACCATATTCAACCTTGTAGTAAATATTAGGATCCACATTACTCTTGGTAAACCCCCAACTGATCAAATAATTGTATGTTCTGGCATACCATTCCCTAGGTGCTTACTTAAGCCCTTATACAATTTACAAACATAGGACTCCTTCCCATGGGTAACAAAACCTTGTGGTTGCTCTACATACACTTCTTTAATTACACCATTCAATAAGGTAACCTTTACATCCATCTTGTGTAATTTCCAACCCATAACAAAAATAATAGAGATAATAGATCTAATAGAAGTGTACCTAGATATTGGGGCAAATGTTTCATCATAATATTTCCCCTTTTTCTGGGGGAATCCTCTAGCCTTAAATCTAGCCTTTTAATTTTCTATGTTTCCATATGTAGCATGCTTGATCTTGTAGATCCATTTTGAAGTCACCACTAACTTCCCTTCTGGTCTTAGAACCACATACCACACATCATTTTTCATTATAGATCGGTACTCTTCCATCATAGCATCCTTCCACGCTTGTTGTTTTGTGGCTTCCTCATAAGTGGAAGGTTCTGAATCAATGATCTTACTCACTAGCAGCACATGGTTGGAAAATTTGTGTGGCCTCTTACTCTCTCTAAAGGAGCCCCTAGGAGTTGTTTGTTTTTCTGCTTCATGCAATGTGTTATGGACCCATACTGGTCTCTTCTTGTGGTTGTAACTTCTTTGGATGTATCTACTAGTATCTTTGGCTCTATTGTCTCATCATGATCCTCTGGGATATGTTCTTATGGAGTAGAGTCAATCATCACTCTGATGTGTCGATCTTCTTAACCACAAATAAAGAGAAGATTCTTATTTAAATCCTGTACAAGCAAAACATATTTTATTGAAATGGAGTACTTGAATCAAATTGGTAGGATGTTTTTCCTATTTTATTGCATGCTTTGAATAAATATCCAGGTTCCATTAGAAGGGATGAAATCATTTTTGTCAAATTTGTAAGCAACTCTCAAAACCCGGTCATGTGCTTGGAAGCACCACTATCTACTAGTCAAATATTGCTTCCTTGACAGATGTTGCCTATGAGAATTGAGACGAAGACACACACTTCATCTTTTCTCTCCTTTTTTTTTGAGAAGTTTTCTTTTTCCTTTCCATTGAAAACACTAGTAAGCAAAGTGTCCCAACTTCTTATAGTTGTAACATCTAATCTTAGATACATCCTTCTTGAGATCAGGAACCAATCTTCTATTTTTTTGTGGATTGTTATTTCTTCTTTCTTTTCCTTTCTTCAAATGTGTAGCAAGAGTTTGATTTTATTCATCATCGGTCTTGTGTGCCTTGGATATCAGTCTTGATTCTTCTTGAGCACAATTGTCCATAGCTTATCAAATTTAGGTAATTTCCTTCTTGCACAAATTCCTTGAACAAATGCATCCCAAGAAGAAGGAAAACCATTTAGAGTTGTAGTCACAAGCTATACATCATCCATTGAATCTCCAATAGCTACTAGCTTATCCTTGATCTGAGAAATCCTCGTGAAATAGGTAGAAATTGAATATGATTTGTTCATCATTACATTTCCTAAGTTGATGCCTTAGAGTTAGCTCCATACTTGTATTCTTGCCTTCATATAATCTGGATAAGGCATCAAACATTTCCTTTGGTGTTTTTAATTTTGATACATGAGGAATTAAGTGGCCTTTGATTGAATCCAACAAGATCCTCTTGGCCTTGATCACATTCTTCTTATGCTTTGTCTTAGCCTCTTCCTCATTTGGTTATGAGAGGTATTTCTTAACATAATCCAAGATTTCATTATCTTCTAGGATAAGAAGTATTCTATGCTTCCATGACTTGAAATTGTCTGTTGCATCTAGCATATCTTCTACTCTGAGATTGGACACCATCTTGTAAATGGTAAAATAAATTAACTTATTTCCAATTATGGAGTAGTATTTTGTCTTAACATCCACTTCACTTTAAGAAAGCTTTTTGGATTGTTTTATATGGTAGGAAATACCATGGGCCAATGGTTTACCAAAAACATGGACCTACAAAACCACCAACATTTAATTTAAAAAAAAAAAATGACCAAAAAATTTTTATAAAATGATACATAAATTCCTTTTTATCTAATAAAATAAATTTTACAAAACCGTTTTTTTTTTCACAAAGTTGTTGTGGAAAATACCATAGGCTCTTAATTTGGCTCTTATGCCATGTTGAATTCTTTCTTATTTTCAGATCTTAGTAATTATTGCCTTATGATCAATAATTACACATTTGAAAATTTCCCAACCTTAATTTCATTTTTATGATTGTGTAAACATTATTAGATTGATATAAGATATGTAAGATATAGATTGATATCTAATTACAATTGAGAGTCTATCATTTCATTAATAGACATGTCTTTACAATAAGACATGTATTTTTCATTATATATATCGTTGTCCGAAAGGGAATACCTTTCACTACTATATAAAACATCAACATTATAGGAGCATCATTAGAAGTTTGATTGGAAGTACTAGTATCATGAGACTTGTACTTATGAGAACCTTTTTTTGGATTATTTTTAGTGTGTGCCAAATGGGCTTTTCCCAATCACCAATTTCTCTTATTAGACCAACCTATTTCTCACAATCAACCCTTTGCAAAACTCTTCAAAAGTAGTTTTCACAGATCTAGTAAACATTCCAATGGCCTTATTTTGAGTTTGTATGAACATATCAAAAGCTAGATGTAATTTCTATTCCACAAGGATAATGAGTATTGTGGCGATTTTCTTATAAGTTTTACCAAAATTATTAAGCTTCTCATTAAAGTCTTCAACTCAGCAAGAAAAGACTCGATTCTCTCAATCCTTAAGATCAAGCTCGATAATAAGCAAAAATTGTTTAATTTTGTAACTATGGTTGGTCTTCATAACGTACAATTTTGCACTTGTAATTATAAAATATAATTATATTTCTGAGGAAAGAAAATTATTTATTGAATTGTCAAAAGAATATTTTTTTGAGGCGTGGTCTTCATGACCTTTTCAAAAGGTCGAAATTGAATTTTTAAATTTGAGTTTTAGACACCACAAGATGTCAAGTCGGCCTCACAGTGATGAAGTCAAATCAACCCCAAAAGACACCCATTCGGACCCCTTCCAATGCATATAAATAATTTATTCTCCATCCAAACCACCATTCGATCTCACAACATGACACATGTTCTGACCAAAGAATAAGAAAAGAAGGTCGAGGCAAGAAGCAAAAGAAAGATTCTTATCCCAAGTGTGAAAAGAGTCTACCACAGTCCAAGATTTCCAAAGGCACGGTCCGAGATTTCCCAAGGCACAGATCTGAGTTTTCCTAAGGCATAGATACAAGATTTACTGAGGCAAAATCCGAGATTTCCTGAGGCACATATCTGAGATTTCCTAAGGCAAAGGTTCGAGATTTTCTAAGGTTTTAGTCTAAAGTGCAATCTAAGACTTTTTGTGATCATTGGTCTGAGATTGTTTTATGGTATAGTCCAAGTTCTTAGTGAAGGGAAGTTTGATCTAGTAGGGAATAAAGCTCAACTTTCTTGTAAGGAGAAGTTTATATAATAGTACAAGTTACTAGTGAAGTAGTCCAAGTTCTTGTGAGATTGGCATCCAATCTAAATTGTTGTGAGACTTTGATCAGCCTACTCAAGGTGGAATTTTATGGACAAGAGAAAGAGGTTGGACATGACATCTTGTGGTTGTCTTGTGGAAAGCATCTTGTTGGTTAGTATGACCTTGACCTTAACTTTGATGTATCTCATGTCAAACTAAATATTTCTCTAATAAAAAGATTGTTGGCTTTTACCCAAGTGTGTCTTCCCAAGGTAAACATTGTCTCTCTCTCTCTCTCTTATGCATTGTGATTTGTATTGCTTCATTGTATTTTTGGTTGAATTTATGAATATGTAATTTCTTAATGATACATTGAAGTGCTAAATAAACATCTATATCATTGGAAGTAATTATCGAGTTTAAAAAATAAGTGCTTGAATAATTTGCACTCAAAAAATCAACAAAAACACCATCAGTTTTATCATGCAAAGAAACTAAATCTTTTCATGCCTTTGGCTTGAAAACAACACTCTTCCCATACAACTAAATATTTGGTATCAATTGTTTGTGTGCTCACACCACTAGCAATATGTTATGGATTCTCCCCCATGAGAATGTTAACCATCTTTTGCTTCCAAGCAAAGTTGTTAGTACTAGTCAACTCATGAATGGAGACAACCATTGAAGACATGATGATCAAGTCTAGAAACAAAGAAATTGGTGCAAAGAAATGTAGTATAATAGAGTAAAAGAGCCCAACAAATGTGTACAACTTAACAATCATAGAATTATGAACCAGATTTGCAAAATGAGGTTGAGAAAATAAGCCCTATAGCTTCAGCAAACAATAAATCAACCACTGATCCAATAAAGAACCAACCAAATCTACACATGCTTAGTGAATAAGAACAAATTTGCAAACCCTCGCTACCAAATACTATTCAACTACAAATTTTGAAAGAAAAAATTGCTTTACAACTACTTTGCGGAGAAAACGACCAAACGTGTAGAGAAAAGGGCCATATGCATCTATACAAGGCACATTTGAGTGAAATTCAAAGGGAACTCAATTGTACACTACAATTTTTAGGGAAATTCAGAGAGATTGCAATAGTATAATACAACTTTGAGTTTGTATGTTGCTATTTTGAAGAAATTGGTATTAATTGAACGTCATGTGTTTTGTACACAATGCACATAGAGGAAACTAATGCCTAGAGAAATTTTGTTTCAAATCTAAGGGAAATTAAGTGAAATTGTAGAGAATCTTGTCAATTGGGGAAAAATTGCTAAAACAAAGTCATACAAACTTGGTTGTATGCATATCCAAAGAGAAACCCTAAATCAGTGATCGCACTTCGACTATCAAGACAAAATTGTTGCAAATACTGCAAATTAGTGGTCATATAGTATAGAAATAAGTTTGATATACTATCTGAAAATGAACATGCAAAAAAATGCAGCTTGGAGAGGGAAAATGTGGCAGTATGGATTTGTATGGACGTGTACATGGTGAGAAATTGAGTGAGAAATGGCTAGGAAGCTAAATCAAGATAAATTGAACCCAACCAAAAGTGTTTCACTAAAAAATACATCTTAGTTCAATAACTATCGGATTTGGAAGAAAACACAAGTCTAATTTAAAACTAACCGAAGAAAAAAAAAATTGGTAATTACCAACCCTAATATGCTAAAAAAAACTTTAGGATACAAAAGCAATTAAAATACCTAGGCTAGGTTATGCAAATTAATTAAATGTTAGGAATATGAAAGCCAAATTTAGCAAGTAAATATTCGATCTTCACTAATTTCCCTCTTCTTGAGCCAATGGTGCGATCATAATTATGAAAAGATGCCCTGAAATAGTGAGATCTGCTCAAATCTGGTGAAAACTTGGTTGGTTATCCACATGAATGTAGATTTATAAGAGAAGTGAGCCCAAAAACATGGATCTACGGAAGTCCGATGTAAAAAAGGAGATAGAGCTCGATAACCATCTTTTATACCATGTTATATTCTACAAATGTCCATTAGCATATAATAGATCTAGATGGTGTAATATCCCATAAAAATCATCAAATAAAATAGTAAGTAAACAATGCAAAACAAAGAAGGGCTACACAAGGATTACATGGTAAACCCTAGTGCAGGAAAATGTCCACAAAAGCAACTCCTTTAAATAAACTTGTTGAAGAAAGTGTAACTAAGTTCGGTATTTACAAATGTAATTTTGATCTTTGTACTTGTTAAGAAAAAAAAAAAATATTATTTTTGTAATTTATATGAGTTTCTTGTTCATTCCATAGGTCTAGGAAATTCAAAGTGTCAAAGTCATGTATAAGGAGCTCTTCTTGAACCTGTGTGTAATGTATACAAGTCTATAATAGCCCTTCAAAACAAGCACAATCCTCCAAGACAAGCACATGAAGAAGTCTGCAAGCTAAACGATGAAGAAGAATTGTCATGTCGGTCTCAATACAGATATAATTGTCAAGTTGGCTCATAAAAGGTGACACACATGTTCAGTGGACATGTTGGCTTATTTATGGAGACATTACAACTATAAATAGGCATGTAGGGCCACTACAAAAAGGCATATTTTTGGACATCAAGTAACTTCAGATAAGGAGCAGAGATATCTTCGCATTCCTCTCTGTAATCTCGAATGGGTGCAGGAGACACAGAATCTCGGACAAGTATCTTCGCATGACAGTAAGGGTGGATAACATCACTGTAATCTCTTATGAGTGCCACTGAAATGGTTATAGTCTCAGCATAATAATGAGGGTCTCCAATACAAGAAGGGAACACTATGTCTCAATATACTAGACAATATCATGAAGGCCTCAGTGCAAGAAGAAAATGCAGTCACAAGATCTTAGCATAATGATACCTATGGACTCAATCATAATCCTAATGAAGAAACCCGGTTGAAATGGTAGTGATCTCAGTAATAGTATAGCAATGATCTAGTTCTCAGTGAAGGTGTAACATTAGTGCAACAACAATGAAGATCTCGATGGCGTAGTCATGGTGCAACAATGATGATCTTAATGAAACAGTAGTGATGATGATGATCTCAACAAAATAAGAGGATTGGTGTCTTGGTCTTGGAGTGGCCTAGTAGGTGAAGGGTCATGGTCTTGGTATTCGTCAATTGGAATCTCTATAAGAAGAATTTCTTGTGGGTTTTCCTCTCTAAGAGGTAGAGGTTTTGGCCCTGGCAAAAGGCCAACATCTTGTGTTCTTGCTTCTTTGTTTTGTTATGATAGCTATTTGATGAAGAAAGGAATACACACTAATGATATCAAGAAAATGATTGTGTTAATAAACTAAAATACCTCACAAATAGTTATCATGTTAAAGAAGAATCTCACTAACTACATTAACCCTAAATTCTTCAACACTAACCATACAAAAAGCTACACCCCACATATGCATTAAAGCTCATTACATTACCCGTTATAAAGTCTCATTCACATTTATTATATATTAGAGAAATAAAAAAAAAACAAATCTCATAATAAATATGGGATAAAAAAATTTACAATATGATCAGCCGTTGAAGAATAAATTACTAAAAAATAAAAAGAAAACATATCTCATAATATATATAAAAGATAAAATATTTACAATATATATGATGAGTTGTTGAAGAATAAATTAGTAAAAAAAATCATTATACGGTCATTAGTACATTTACATTCTAACAAATTATAATTCCATATACTCAATAAATATGTATATACAAACATCACTCCTACACATAATTAATCCAACTCTAAATTAATCCAACTCTAAATTATAAGTGACATCACTCCTACACATATAATTAATCCTAACTCTAAATTATAAGTGACGTCTGCCTAAATTATAAGGAGCATCTTTCTAACTTGGATTTACTTAGAATTAGGAAAATATTAAGAAGCTGGAGTGAGACCTTGTTAAATATGTCAAATTTACAAATTTTTAATAAGATTATTCAAATTTTATATTTTTAATATTTAAATTCAATCTCTAATATCAGTAAATGCAATTAGATAAAAATTTATAAAACTCAAATTATATTTAATTTTTATCAAATATATAAAAATTATTAAATTAAATAGTAAAAAAAAATCTTATTAAATATGTGAGCACTATGGAACAAAATAATTAAAGATTACTATTAAGTTTTCTGACTAAACTTATTTCCTTAATTTAATCGTGTTGAATTTGATTGTGCTGTGGCAAAGCTCATGCCTCGAACATAAATCCGTGGTAGTACCCACATTCTCCTTGTGGCGTGGGAGCTCCGCACCAGACCCACATGGAGCTCCTCGGAAAAAGCTATGCAAATTCGATAATCTGCACACGCTGAGTGAGAAAGTATTGGAGGATTGGCAGTCTGTCATCATCACCAATTGATTCGATTTAATGAATCTAGAATAATAAAGAAAAAGCATAAATGAACCCTTTCCTCTTCTTTTTATTTATCTATTTATTTATTTATTTATGTGGTGCAGAGTCTCTGGAAATTAGTCACCACTACCACGGAGTAATATTTGTACCAGGTATCTACTCAAAATGAGCACTTCTTACTGGCCCATCCATAGAATCTAATCCCGAGAGTGTGAAGAGAACCCGAGAGTATGAAGAGAGAGTGTAAAAAGAATTGAACAGCGACCTCTTCGTAGCAAAGATTAACAAAAAAAAAAAAAAAAAAAAAAAAAACACAAACAGATTACAAAGTAATTCTCCACTAATTATACTATTGTATTGAGGGAAAGCTGCTGATGACAATTTTAAATACTCTCAAATACCCTTTTCGCTGCTGCTATGGTGAAATCTATATCTTGTTCAGTGTGGGTTAAACTCGTAAACCCAGCTTCAAACTGTGAGGGAGCAAGGTAGACACCCTGCTCCAGCATACCCCTGTGAAACCTTGCAAATTTGGCAGTATCACTTTTTTTCGCATCTGCAAAGTTTAAGACTGGCCCCGCGTTAAAGAAAAAACCAAACATACCACGAATATGTCCACCGCACATCTCATGACCTGCATTCCTCCCCTCCTCAAGGAGACCTTGCACTAAGCGACTAGTTATTTTATCCAGGTATTCATAACTACCAGCTTCTTGCAACCTCTGAAGGGTGCATATTCCTGCAGTCATGGCCAATGGGTTCCCACTCAGTGTTCCAGCCTGGTACATTGGCCCTGCTGGGGCTACCATCATCATTATTTCCTTTCTGCCTCCATATGCCCCAACTGGAAGCCCCCCTCCTATGATCTTCCCAAGTGTTGTAAGGTCTGGGGTTATACCAAAATACTCTTGGGCACCTCCATATGCTATCCTGAAGCCTGTCATAACCTCATCAAAGACCAAAAGTGCTCCATCTGCTCTTGTAACCTCCCGCAGTCCCTGCAAAAACCCCTTATCAGGGGAGATGAAACCAGAATTGCCAACTACAGGCTCCAGAATCACAGCAGCAATCTCTCCTTTGTTTTCATTAAATAGTTTCTCCACAGCATTTATGTCATTGTAGGGTGCTGTAAGAGTTTCAAATGTGGCAGCTTTGGGGACCCCAGGAGAATCAGGAAGCCCAAGAGTTGCAACACCACTTCCTGCTTTTACCAAGAAAGGATCTGCATGACCATGATAACAGCCTTCAAACTTAATTATCTTCTCCCTACCTGTGAAGGCACGTGCCAAACGTAACATGCCCATGCATGCTTCCGTCCCTGAATTGACAAAGCGGACCATTTCTATGCTAGGTACTGCCTTAATAACCATCTCAGCCAGAACATTTTCTGCAACGCATGGGGCACCAAAGCTAGTACCTTTTCTCAGGGCTTCAATCAGAGCAGCATTAACCTGCAAGTTTCAACAGACATCATACACATGAGAAAAATGGATATCGATATTGTTTATTGCAAAGAGAAAGCACATCAAAAAGCTGGTCTTCCAGTTTAAATAAATTATATGGTAATACAAATAAATGTATCAATGATGTGAAGAAAAAGCTCTGATTATCTACCCATTCTTGACAGGCAAATATACATGTCAGCAGAGTGAATAGAGATGGTAATACATATAAATGCAGCAAAGGTGTGAAGAAAAAGCTCTGGTTATCTACCCATTCTTAACGGGCAAATATACATGTCAGCAGAGTGAATAGAGATGGTAATACATATAAATGCAGCAATGGTGTGAAGAAAAAGCAGAGTGAGGAGATATTCAACATTTCGTAAATTAAAAGTATGGTAGGAAACCACTTTTGAGAAAGGTACTTGAAGGTCTCCAAGTTATGGCAACAAAAGTATCATTAACACAGTTTTCCTAGATAATATTTTTCTTGCTGGAAGAAAGCATAGAGAATTTATACATACAAAGGAGAATATTATAGGTGGTATAATAGTGTAAAACAAAAGAGCAAAATGTGCAAGCAGCATATTAGAAACGGAAAAGACTGAATCCGTTTATTCATCCAATAGTCAAACTAGGTCCTAGATGAACCCAGTTACAGGTAGATGGACCAAAAGAAGTGTAAATGAGACCAGACAGGTACAGGAGAAATGTTAGCACACTGCTGGCTGCAAAACTGTTCCCAAGCAACATGGGAAGAAACATGGAAGAATGCATACAAAAACTCAAACATTCCCAAATGAAACATGTTGGAAGTGCTTATGCAGACCACACATTAGAGTAGAATCCCTATGAAACATGACAGCTGAAACACCAAAAAGCACAAGCATAAAAAATGTTGAAATAGGTAACTAGGTTCAGTCTTCATAAATATGAAATGTACTCTTGATTCTTGTATGTTGTAAAAAGAAAGAAAAATTATTATTACTATTTTTTTAGCATGGGTTTTATGCTCAAAATCAATTTATTTGTAGGTCAAGCACTCATTGAGTGCTTCTAGGGTTTGTCATAGAGTCAAGAAGTCAATTGAGTCATTGTCATATATGAAAGACCCCATTGGGCACTATGTATCATGTAAAGAAAAATTATGTAAGTCAAATTGAGTCATAAAGACCCTCCAAGATCAAGTCGGCCTAGCTGCAACAGGTCGGCCTCATAAGGGCTATTCGACCACCATGAGAAGCTTATGCATAAAAGAGAACTCGACCTCATTTAGAGAACACCTACACACAAGTTTGGTTACAAGAAGACAAGAAAAAGAAGCCAAAATCCTAGCGAAGAGAAGGAGATCTCAAGCAAGAAGAATCCGAGATTTTTAAGGACTGTTTTGGGCTAAATCTCCCACACGTGTGAAGAAGAATTTGGGCTTCTTTGAGTTATAGCAAGACCGAATTGCAGTCACACCAAGGAGCCGAATTTATGGTCAAGGAGCATCGAGATTGAAAGCCGAATTATCAAGGAAGGAAAGCAAGCTAAAGCAAGCAAGGAGAAGACCTTATTTTGACCCTAAGTTGCACAAAACGGGGAAATAGGTACGAGTTTCCAAATGGGCATGGGTACGAAACGTGACCCCCCCAAATTTTGAAAACGGGGAAACGCAATATATATATATATAGGACATTTAAGAAATATGTGCAATCATAAAGCATATATAATACATTCTAATTTATTACATTATGATTAAATTATCAATTGTCAATGCATAAACTATAAGTCTCTAAATTTACATCACATTTACTCATGAATGATCACATAATGAAAATAGCAATATCCAAAATCAGCCACGAAAAATTTCTAATTTCTTGTCTCGTGCTTGATTTGGAGTCTCCTCCTACATAGTCGAACGATCTTAGTGCTTTTGATTAAATACAAGTTCCATACCCTAGTAACCTATGTGCTCTTGATTATTGGGAGTCCCCTCTGCATAGAGAGCTTGGTTCTCTTGATTAAATACAAGTTTCATACCCTAGTACATGACAAAATCCAATGGAAACATTGCAATTCCCCCAATCTTGAAATCCTGAAAAACAAATAAGTCCGCTGGATTTTGAGTCAAATGTAAAATTCTACTTTCTCCATATCAAATCCAATGAGGGAGAAACCACTCTGAAACATCCTGAGTCATTTCATGGTAATGTTAAAAATTTAAGTAAAAGGATGAAAATGAAAAATAAACGAGAATGTCACTTTTACTAGGGCCATAGGCTTGAACATTAGGCTGCCGCACTCAAAAAAATCATCATTTTTATAACTTGAGACGCATCTAGAAGCATCTAGAAAATATTTTAGTCGCCCAATAAAAAATTAGAAGTGGAGAAATTAAAAAAAAAATACAAGAAAAAGTCAAGTTAGAAGAGGAAACTCCGTCGTACGACCTGGAAACTCGTTTCCGGCCGTACTGGCCACGTCTCCTCTTCAAGAAATGGGCCAGTACGGTCGAAAACAAGTTTCCAGGCTGTATAGTACGAGTTTCCTCGTTTCTGTTTCGTTTCCGGCCGGAAACGGACCCTTCTCCAACGTTTCCTGCAACTTAGTTTTGACCTATATCTCCCACACATGTGAAACTGAAGAAAGTACAAGAGGGCCAAAAGTTGCAATCCTGAAATAGCAATTTGAAATTTTGAAGAAGGTTGAAATCTGAAGTATTTGAGCAACTCATCAAGAAGAGGTTTGACTTGGTCTTGGAGGGGTCTTGGTCTTGGGTCATAGGTCTTGGAATTCGTCATTTGAAGATTCTACTAGAAGAGAATAATTCTTGTGGGTTTTCCTCTCAAGAGGAGAGGTTTTGGCCCTAGTTAGCAACCTACATCTTGTGTCCTTGTGTACTACTGATCTTTATGTTTTGGTAGTTGTTTGATGATAAAAACACAATAATAATCAGATAAAGGAAGAAACTAACTACAAGTACATCAAGTTAAGTAAAAGAACATCACACGCAGTTATCAAAGTAAGAGAAATCACCCTAAACTAGCTGCCCTTGATTTCTCAACACGATTTCAAAGCTAAGGTGACAACAACAAGAAAAGGTAGCTTGAAGGTCTTCCAATTGAAGGACACATAAGGGCCAAGCACAAGGACATCATCAAGGAGAAATAAGAAGCATCAAGGAGGACTATTCATCTCATCACAAGGTTCGTATCATCTAGAAAGAACAACACTTTGAAGAAGAAGAAGACCTCAAAGACCCTACCTCCATTCAAAGAAGAATTCTACACTTGAAGCATTCTTGGAAAGCTTACACATTCTACAATCATCAATCAAAGGAAGCAAGAAAGTGCACTTCATCATCAAAGTGATCTCCCTCACATTAAAGAAAGGATCACATCTCAAACATCCTTGAAGAAGATCATCTCTCCCCATCTTGAAGAAGAAGCATTGTCAAGAACGCAATCATCATCAAGAAGACACCAAGTTGAAGATATCATCATCAGGAAGCATCTTCAGTTGACAAGTATTCTATATCTTTATGTCTCAATCTACAATCACTTCTTTCTGCAAGGAGAATAACAAACTTGTTGGATCATCGAATTACCTCGCATGGAAGAAGAGAATAGATTTGATCCTCATATAAAATGAAGTTAGTCAATGTGTCACGAGATCAATCTCCAAACCATCTCAAGAGCAATCTCAAGCTCTATCAAAGTACATGAAAGGAGAAATAAGGGCTCAAAGGATTCTCATAGCATCAATCAAGGATTCTCTGATCCTTTATGTAGCAAAGTTGAAGACAGCGAAAGAGATCTGCGAAAAGTTGGTAGAATTGTTCTCTGTAAGCACTACAGGAAAAATTATATCGTTAAAAACCGAACTATACAAGATAAGGTATCAAAGGAAGAAAGGGTAGCCTCATACCTAATGAGGGTATCTCAAATAAGAGATCAACTACAAGAGCTAGGAGAAATAATGTTTGATCGAGAGATGACCACCATTGTCAATGCACTACCTGATGAATGGGGCAATTTTGTATCAAGCATCTATGGGAAGAAGGAAACCACTCCATTCAGCGATCTATGGTCATTATGCAAAATTGAAGAAACTAGATTAAAGGCAAAGAACGATGTTGGATCCAATGAACAAACTCAAGCATATGCAGCTATGGCAAGGAAGAAAAGGAAATTTGGAAAGTTTGAGCCTCGAAAGAAGTTTCAAAAGAAAATTGACATGTCTAAGATTCAATGCTATGAGTGTAATGAATATGGGCAATTCAAGAGGAATTGTCCTAAACTCAAAAAGGACAACAAGAAGAGAAAGGAAAGAAATGAAGCCCATGTCACCAAAGAAGTAGAAGAAGTCAAAGAAGGAAGAAGTGAAATACCTTTACTATGATTGAGACAACATCATATACTTTGTTTTTTTCAGTTTGTAGGAGATAGTTATCACAATGGAAAGCATCACAAGTATGATAGGATGCATTATAGCAAAGATTGAGATGACATCATCATAGAGGCATGGAAGAATAGTCGAAGTAAAAGTCTATATGGTTGAAGACGCCATAGTACATGATAGAAAGGAAGTAGCTCATGGCATCTTCATTAGAAGCATCGAATGTCAACCGAAATAAGAAGTTTATATGGTTGGAAAAAGTCATCTAGCAAGATAGAAGATAAAGAGATCATCATATATCATCATCGTTAGAAAGGAGCATTTGCAGAATCCTTCATTGGGAATCAAGATCCTTCATTGGAACCATTGTTAAAAGATTCACCTCTTAGAAGAAGCATCTCACAGATAGTCTACATTCCACCTTGTGTGGACTCCACTGGTTAGAAGGATGATGGTATGATGACAATATGCCTTGAACTCTTCTACATATTAACAAGATGAAATCAACATAATATGACCTCATGAAGAATATGAGGTGGTTGGCAATTGTTCCTATGATGAAGGAACTATGTATAGAAGATCATGAGGAAGCCATATGTGAAGAAGATGAAAGAAGAGTTCGATGTATCTATAGTCACGTAAGATAAGATAAGTGATCAACATCTGATAACAAGAAGGATTAGCTATGACATCTCCATGGAGAAGGTATGAAGACCCTGATATGTATGCTAGAAAAGGAGAGCCTTGGTAATGTATGTCCTGGAGATGGATTCATACGGTATGCTAAAGGAAGTTGATGTTGCAAGAAGTTGATGTCATGACGAAAGGCCATCATAAAGAGGTAATGTTGATTTGATGTTCGTTTTTTTTATTTTTGAGAAAACATCTGGTTCGGTTGAAACAGGGCTCTTGAAAGAGGGTTGTAGAAGTCACTTACAACTAGTACTCATGAAATTGGATGGAAGATCCTAAAAGAAACATGACTTGAAAAAGGTAGGTGTATGAAGTATAACCAGACGTGGACAAGAAGGCCACTTCCCGATGAAGAGAAGGATAACATAACTATTGGTTCAACACTATGCTTCATTGAAGGCAAATGATGGAAAAGATGGTCGATGCCCTACAAAGAAGTTCTAAAAGAAGAAGGCTTCCTGATGAAGAAGTTGAAGTTCATGACATGATGTCGAAAGGAGGAGCACTACAAGCAATTGAAAGTACCATGATCTCCACAAAACAGCAAATAGTTGTTGCTGGAAACAAGTCCCTCATTAAGAGGGAGCTTGGTTACATTCCTTTTATAAGAATGGGTAGATCCTCCCCAATTGAGAGGGAGAGATAGACACAACATTCTTGTCTTCATGCCGTGAAGAAAGAATGGAGGATTGGGTAAGCACTTGAATTCTGATACTCTTCGAGGATGAGGTAGGGCACCCAATAGGTAAGAGTAGTTGAAGAGGAAATTCCTTGAGGATGTGTTAATCCAAGACAAGAATGGTCCTAGAAGGACATACCTCGTGAACATCCGGATGGGGTATGTGCCTTGAGAGACAATGATGAAGGTGTCTATAAATCATTTGTCTCCCCAACATTGTGCTCTAATATTGTGGAGATGGAGTTGTTAGCCAAGGCCTTACTATGTGACAATGTTGGTTGATATGATGAGATGCATTGATATAAGTTCAATAAATAGCTTATGAGATGGCGTACCAATCTGACTCTTCTTATGAGAATTCTTCAATATGAGAATGTCCAAGTACCTTGTATGGATTATGAATACCTCCCTAGTTAAGAGGGAGTGATGAAATAGGTAACTAGGTTCAGTCTTCATAAATATGAAATGTACTCTTAATTCTTGTATATTGTAGAAAGAAAGAAAAATTATCATTATTATTTTTGTAGCATGGGTTTCATACTCAAGGTCAATTTATTTTTATGTCAAGCACCCATTGAGTGCTTCTAGGGTCTGTCATAGAGTCAAGAAATCAATTGAGTCATTGTCATATATGGAAGACCCCATTGGGCACTTTGTATCATGTAAAGAAAATTTATGTAAGTCAAATTGAGTCATAAAGACCCTCCAAGATCAAGTCAGCCTAGCTGCAACAAGTTGGTTTCATAAGGGCTATTCGACCACCATGAGAAGCCTATATATAAGGGAGAACTCAACTTCATTTGGAGAACACCTGTTGAGAAATCTAGGGCATCAAACAAATTAGATTCTTCAGGCGGATTTCTCTTATTCCTTGACATTTTCTTATGATTATTCTTTTCCTTTTCTTAGTTATTCTTTTCAATTATGTTCATCAAGACAAATGACAAACAAACAGGATCAACAAGGACACAAGTAGGCACAAGGCCAGGGAAAAACCCCTATGAAGAGGAAAACCCAATCATCTCTTTCTCTAGTAGATTAGATCATCATGATACACACTTGGCCTCTTAACCAATAGACTATATCCAACCACCAAATCAACTCCTTTCCATTCTTCAATTTCATCTTTATTATCCCTACAATTGGTATTCTTTGCAACAATGTATTGGCCTCTACAACAAGGGTTCTCGTCCTTTTGTAATGGTCTTTGTCTCAAGGATTCTCGGCCCCCTGTAATTACCATTATAATGATAACAGAACTTCAACCTCCTGTAATGATTGCAAAAATTTAGCCTCCTGTAATGATAGCAGAACTTCGGCCTCCTGTAATGATAGCAGAACTTCAGCGTCCTATAATGATCGCAGAACTTCGGCCTCTTGTAATGATAGCAGAACTTCGGCCTCCTGTGATGATAGCAGAACTTTGCCTCCTGTAATGATAGCAATACTTTGGATTACTTTGTTTCTTCTTACCGAGCCTTGAAAATTGCAGATCACAATATTGTCTTCAAATGGTCAAATGATATGCTATAAATAGTTGTTTGCCACTATACATTTGGGCCGACATGAATAATCCTTGAAGCCAACTTTTTCACTTGAGACCGATTTGTAGGCTTGTTTATAGGCCGACTCGTAGGTTTTCTAGTTTGGAGGTTGACTTGAGGAATATGTAGCATCCTTTTGTAGAGAAAGGAGTTGACTTGGTGGAGGATAGACAAGACACAAAAAAAAAAAAAAAAATCTTTTCTCGACTTTAAGGAGCTTAAGAAGGGTCTTGACCTATTAACCATTGACCCAAGCATTAAACCCATGCTTTAATAAGCCAATAAAAATTTCTTTTACAAATAATTTTCTTTCTTTTAACAAATACATAATTCAAATACAATTATGAAGACCAACATTAGTTACATTCTTCAACACTCCCCCTTAACTAGGGAGGTATTCACAATTTTTACATATGGGAACAAGGATGATCTCAAAATGAGATTATCTACAAAGACAGAGTCATACAGCACCGAAGTGCTCTCAAGTTAGATACTTGACCAAGGTATCTAATCGAGTAAGACTAAGGTGTATACCAAGCTTCACCCACTATAAGTACCATCAGGCTTCCACTCCAACATCGACCCAGGTATCTAGGTGTGTATCTAAGGTCAGAGCTCTATGACCAATGGAACCCTCCCTACTTTGGGACATGGACATCAACACATGGGCCAGCCAGATATCCTCCCAAGCATCAGGCACTCAGTCCTAGATGCTTACATCTCTCCTTAAAAAATTAGATATATATCCATCAGTCAAGCATGCTTCCAAAATTCGTACTTTTTCATGGAGAGATCCTGCACAAACACAACCCCAATTAGCAATAACCTTTCAATACATATACACGTTGATACGAACCTTAGGGGTCTTCAATTATCCTGATGTTGCTCATATATCTTTTAAAAACATCCAAAACTTCTTCAACTTTGTTATCAGCGTCTTATGAACTCAGTGATAGAGTTTATCAGGTTCTTCTCTTCATCATGCTCATCATTAAGTCATTTTCAAGATAGGTGAATATCTTCAGCATTTTGAAGATTGTGTACCTACAAATCTAGTAACAAGTATAACCAAATACAAGTATACAACAGCATCAGAAAGTTAGCATATCATCATATTAAACTTCCATAGCTCAAACTTGAATAATCAACTTCATCAACCATATCTTAAACTTTCACATCAATCAGAACTAAGGTTTTTGACATAAACCCTAATTAAACCTTAGATATCAACAACTCAAAACCAATTTGTGTCTGGGGTTTCACTGAACCCAACACTCACTGGGGTTTTGCTACGAGTCTTAGGTTTAATCACTAAGAAACAAAATCAAGTTAGTAATCCAAACATATTGTACATCTAGGGTTTCAACAATATGCACTTAGAATTTCATCATAGACTTTTACGAGGATTTATTACAAACCCTAGGACTCATTAATTACATCTAGGGTTTCAATTATGCCGAAGCACATACACTTAGGGTTTCATTGAGCTTTCATACAAACAACAAATCCCAAGCACATACATCTAGGGTTTCTCTGACTTTACCAAACCCTAAAGGTTTAGGGTTTTATGACAAACCTTAAAAGATTAGGGTTTTACCAAGGTTGCACGAAACGGGGAAACGCAAATATATATATTAGGACATTTAATAAATATGTGCAATCATAAAGCATATATGATACATTCTAATTTATTACATTATGATAAAATTGTCAATTGTCAATGCATAAACTATAAGTATCTAAATTTACATCACAATTACTCATGAATAATCACATAATGAAAATAGAAATATCCAAAATCAGCCACGAGAAATTTCTAATTTTTTGTTTCGTGCTTGATTGGGAGTCTCCTCCTACATAGTCGAACGACCTCAGTGCTCTTGATTAAATACAAGTTTCATACCCTTGTACCCTACATTCTCTTGATTATTGGGAGTCTCCCCTGCATAAAGGGCTTGGTTCTCTTGATTAAATACAAGTTCCATACCCTAGTGCATGTTAAAATCCAATGGAAACATTGCAATCCCCCCAACCCTAAAATCTTGAAAAACAGATAAGTCCGCTGGATTTTGAGTGAGATCTAAAATTCTACTTTCTCCATATGAAATCCAATGAGGGCGAAACCACTCTCAAACATCCTGAGTCATTTCATGGTAATGTTAAAAAATTTAAGTAAAAGGATGAAAATGAAAAATAAAGGAGAATATCACTTTTACTTTAAGAATTTAACATTACCATGAACTGCATATCAACATTAGGGCAAAAGTTCATTTTTATAACTTTAGACAAGCATCTAGAAGCAACTAGAAGTCACTAGGATAACCTAAAAATAAATTAGAAAACAAACTAAATTTTTTTTTTTAAACACAAGTAAAAAGCTGAAACGTGAGTCGTACGGCCCTGAAACACATTTCAGGCCGTATTGAAACGTGGCCAGTATGGCCTGAAACGCATTTCAGGATTGTACCAAACGCGTTTCAGCACTTCGTACTCGTTTCCATACGGAAAAGCCCCCTTGCCCTACGTTTCCTGCAACATAGCTTGTCTCTTTATGGTTTATGCATTAGTAGTTGTTTGATGAAGCAGAACACTAATAACCTAAGATCTTAATCTAAAGAAGTAAAAGCACTCACAAGCAGTTACTAATAGAAGAGAAATCACCTAATATCATTGCCCTAGATTTCTCAACATGGTATCAGAGCTAAGGTTACTAATTGAAGGAAGGGCATCTTATCAAGGGACACTCAAGCATCAAATTTCAAGGAAGGCATCAAAGCGAAGAACATCTTGAGTCAAAGAAAACATCATAACCCTAGATCAAAGAAGTCCACAAAGAAGTATTGGCATCATCATCAAGAAAGAGAAGGCCAAAACCCTACATCTACTCAAATTAAACTGTTTTGAAGACTATTCATCCAAAGGAAGTTAGATCAAAAGGCAATATCATCTCTCTCTCTCTCTGGGATACAGGGTCATTCTTGAAGAAAACTACCTTCATCAAGGAGAAGGTAGTCAGCTTGGGTAAGACCAAGGTCAAGATCTTCAACAGGTCGAAGAAGACCCTCTTTGATCACAATGTCTCTTTTAGAGAGGAGGAGAATAAGATCACATGTTCATATACTTACTTGGGAGTTCTCTTCAAGGCAGCACCTCACTTCAATTTGCAAAATGCTCTCCAATCCTGGGTCATCAAGGGACATGGTTCCTTCGCCCTCCTAGAGAGGCAATGTTTTAAGAAAATGTCTTAGAACCACAAGTTGTTGAGGAGAAAGCCAAGCATAAGAAAAACGATGCAAAGGTTAAAAGGATCCTTGTGAAAAATAGATAAAAATATCACGTATTGCAATCAACCGATAATTATCCAATATATTCAACTCAGAGCAAAATTATTTTACTGCAAATACTGAATAAAAACATGATTGCAGTATTCACCAAAATAAACTGTACAAACTCTGATAGAAAACCAATCATAAGATGGACACAATATTTTTGGACAAAACGTCTATGGAAAATCTCTGAAGGGAAAACTAGTTCTTCAAATCTGAGGGTTTTATTATTATCTTCAACAAATTTTGCAAGTGATAAATATTACAATATTGCTTGCCAAATCCCAGCAAAGCTCCGATAAAATTTTTCTTCACCTCCAAAAGTCAAACTAACCTATGGAAAGCTCATGGCATCCCTCTACAAGCTAACACAGCTTCACACTAGCAAATATGGCTTGTATGGCCCCACACATGAGACTCCTGGACCCTTTGAAGCACACAAACTGGACGGATTCATCCTATCGGCTCTTTTGACAACTCATACAACCCTCTTGGAAATTTGTATAGCCTCTTCCTGGTCAATATGGACTCCACAAAGAATCTCGTCCTCTCTTAGAGAAAACATAGCCCCCCTGGAATCCTCACAGCCTCAATAACATAGCCTCCCTGCCTACCGGAAAACTATGGAAAAATCCCTCCTCCAAATCTTAGAATGCTGGAAGAATATTGATGAACGAAAACCCCGGAAAATATTGACTGCTTCAACTGTTGAGGAAAACCCTCACTGGTGTCAACCTCAATCACAATGATCATTGATCTACAAGGTTGCCCATTGATTTCCTTTATAATCTCTCGTTGAGAAATCAATGGCCAAGATCTAGATCTCAAATGATCTAATTGATTGCTAATATTACTTAGAAACTTCACTACAAGTCTCTAAAGGAAAATCAACCATGTCTCAATTATTACTAATTAAGTAATGAATTTCCCTAAGTTAAAACTTAGAAAAATAAATAGAAAATTGATTAATTAATTTAATTAAGACATTTCCATTCAAAAGAATAAATTGGGTTTGGAGATATTTTTTGCTCGTGTTCCTAGCCTCATTGACACCACCTGAGGCTAGAACACATGTCTAAGCTACATCAGACAACACTCCCTCTTAGCGAAGAAGTTCTTCTACATTGTACACCATCGTGCTTCGTGCCCACATCTACAACACTTGTCACCTTGAGTATCCCATGGCCCATTTCACTATGCCACAACTCTCCCGGATTGCTACTGCAAGCGATGAGTGCAAAATCATCCTCTATTCGTCTAGAAAGCTCATCTGTGAATGTCGTTGTCTGCTTCTCGCCCTTCTTGTCACCTTTCTTCTTATGCGAGCAATTGTGTTGCGGTAATGTTCAAACTCGTGAGAACCATAGCACTTGAACTTCGACATGTCCTCCTTCTCCTCCTTGGCATTGGACCCTTTACTGGATCCTTTCGTCACTTTGCCCTTGCTCACAAGAGCAACATTCTCGTTGTCATCTCCCTTTTGCTCAAAACTATTGCTACTACCATTGTTGCCTTTCACAAGGCTCAATCGAAGCTCCTCTCGTGTGAAGTCGTTCCACAAGCAGTCCCAGGTAGGAAAATCAGATCCTCCACAAACCACTTGCACGAAAACATCCCACTGCTTCTGAAACCCATTCAAGGTTGTTCTCACAAGCTCTTCGTCCTCGACCTTCTCTCCAATGGCTGCTAGCTCATCTATGATTGTCATAATGCGTGTGAGATAACTGACAACGTTCTCTCCCTTATTTTGTCTGGTGCTTTTGAGCTTATCTCTTAGTATCATTTTCCGATTTATATTTGTATCCTGGAAAAGTTTGTTGACAGCATCCCACATCTTCTTGAAAGTATCTTCTTCTGCAAAATGTGGAACAATGTGGTCCCTGACCCCATCTAGAATAATATGCCTAGCCTTGGCATCATCTTTCTGGCACTCATGCAACATGATAGGATCGTTTGGTACAGCAATATGTGTCGTAGCAAACTCCTTCAACCCATGCTCTTCCAAAATATGAAGGCACCGGACTTTCAAGACACCAAAGTTAGATGCGCCATCTGATGATTTTTGGTAGCATCAGATGTGCTCTAGCCATGAAAATTGGTGGAGAGGCTAAGGCACATGAGATGTCCAAGACCCAGAAATCGTTTGGAGAAATTCCACCGAGATGAAGAGATATTAAAATAATTAATATTTTTAATGATACCCTAAGTCTAAACTTAGGCAACTTAAAATATTAATGGGTATTAATATAATATGGGTGAAAAAGTTCTAAATAACAAGGATCAGGCCACATCTAATCTTAGTCGTTGATTAGGGACTTAATCTCGGTCATTGAATCCTCAACAGGAAAAGTATAAGAGGAGGCTTGAGGGTCAGTTGGAGACACACTAAGAGAGATCAAGAATTCGATCTTCTGGGGCAGGGTCTTCTGAGGAAATCAAGTGAGTGATCAGTTGCAGTGAGGGGCAGTTCAGCATGAGGATTTCGATCCAAGGCCGAAGAATACATATCAGAGATGCAGCAGAGTGTCAGAAGAGGCAGCGCAGAGCGTAGGAGGGCTGATGTAGACGCAGCAAGGGTTGATGCAGAGACTAAGGAGGCCAGCGCAGAGGACACAGAGGGCCAAAGAAGTTGACACAGAGGCCATGGAGGCTGACGGAGAGAACTTATGGGGCTGTGCTGAGGTGATTCAGTGGCACAGACGGAGAGTTGATTGGCTGACGCAAAGCTAGAGAGGGTGACGCAGTTCCGAAGAGGGTGACGCAATTCCAGAGGAGTGCGTGGAGCATCTTTCGCTGTCCAACACAAGGAACAGCCGGAATCATTGTGGGATTGTTCATCCTGTTGCTGATCAGCCAGAATATCTGTCTCCGGATAGAGGTATTGCTGCCAAGGATATTCTCTGAAGGGTGAGCCATTTCTTGCACCCTAGTTGTATTCAGAATCTGCTTAATAATAAAACCCTCATATATGTTGCACCAATTTTCCCGCATTGAGTTTTCCCGGGGACGATTGACCAAAAATAACGGTGTCCCTTGTGTTGTCTCAGTTTATTTCAGTTGTAGATCTATCTATTTGTGAAGGTTGCATTTGTGTTTACTTCTATATTTATGCATTTAAATAACTTGTTAATGTAAAGAACAAGTAGGAGATAGTAAACTAGATATTACAGTAGGGGTTTCTGAAGTGTTAGATTCAGAAATTTTCACATGGTATCAGAGGGATTGCAGATCAAGGAGGACTGAAGACATCAGCAGAAGAAATCTAAGGATTTGCAGCAGAGAAGCAGTTGTCCCGAAAGACAGCTTTGTTCCAAAGCTGAAGAGGCAAGCAGTGCAAAGAGGGTGGCATAGAGACTCACGAAGAGCCAGCATTAGTATTTTGAGCCAGGCGGGGAAGACACAATCGTTGGGAGGAGCCCACGCAGTAGCTGCGTTAGTAGTCCAGGCCCGCGCAGAGGTAGAAGGGGGGTAGATCAGGCCTACGCAGTGCCCAGTGATCTTTCTCAGCCACAAAGGATCGACGTTGAGGCCAGGAGGAGCTAATCCAGCTCTCACTGTGATTGCGCAGAGCCAAAAGCGCTAAGATTCTTCAGTTGTTGGGGCTAAGGGAGTTGTGCATATTGTGATTTGAGGAGCTGGTGAGACATTGTTTTTGTCAATGCAGAACAGTGTCGAAGGAGACGAAACCAAGGTAGAAGGAAGCACTACCTCAACGGATTTTTAGCCAAGAAATACAAGTCCGAGTTGCAGCAGCAAAGGGGGATTGGAGAGGAGTGATTCAACAGTTGGAAGATTTCCAAGAGGGAAGACGAGACTTAGAGGGAGTCTAGAAGAGGAGAAGAGATGGCAGTGAACGGATTGAGGGATCAGGACAGATTGGATGGGGCTTCCAATTTTGTCATCTGGAAGGCCAGGATCCTGGCACTCCTGGATAAATATCACATCAAGGACTATCCCTTGAAAACCGTAGTTGTCCCAGTTGACCCGAATGCAAATGAGAAGTATGAGCAGACCATTGCGAAGGTGAAATGCATGATCCTAGACAGGGCCAAGGATCATGTCACACCACATATTGCTGAGAAGAACACAGTTACACAGCAAATGGGATGTGGCAGATGTTGACCACCTTATACCAGGGCTCTTCCATGCAACGTAAGATGTTATTGGAGAATTTGTTGAGGTCATATCAGATGTAGAAAGGAGAGGAGATAGATCACTTTCTCCGCAGGTTGCAAGGAATTCGCCACCAGCTTACTTCCGTGAGGTCTACACCGGATCTAGAGTTTATGGTCAGGACTACTCTAAATGCAGTCTGCGAGGACTGGGAGACATTTTTTCGGTGCATTTTGGGCAGAGCGACTCTCCGCAGTTGGGAAGAGATGTGGGCAGCTCTTCAACAAGAAGAGATCAGGAAGTTGACCAAGTCGGGGAGTAGTGGTAAGGGAGTTCGAGTCAAGAAAGAGGAGGAGGAGGATGCAGCTCTAGCATCTGCGAAACAGCAAGGGAAGAGGAAGGACATCTCCAAGGTCAAGTGCTTCAATTGTGGGGAGTTGGGACATTATGCATCTCAGTGCCCCAGGAAGAAAGGCAAGGGAGAAGCTTCCGACTCAAAGGAAGCTCCAACAAAGGCAGAGAAGGATGTCGAGACTGATGAGAATTGTGCCATGAGTGCTCATGCACCTCTAGAGAAGAGGTGGGGAGACATAGAGTTGTAGTCGAGAGGACTTCATGCAGGGATAGGATCCTTGAGGTGCCCAAACTCTTGGATCACATCCGTCTACGGGAGTCCTTAACGACAGTAGCATGATGACAGGTGTCAAGTGAGGCAAAGTGTGGTGGAGCGACAAGGCAGTGTTAGAGTGCAGCAGTTTGTAGTAGCACAGTCGAGGTTGCAACAGTGCGAGAGGCACAGAAAAGGTTGCAGCAGTGCAGTGGCAGCAGAGGGAGCACAGGATAGCAGCAGAGGAGGTTCAGCATCACAAGGCTTCTAGACTGACCAGGATGTCAGTATTTGGGTGAAGTCAGTTACTTCTCGGTAACTAAGTTGCAATGCAGCAGTTAGCAATGGCAGTGTTATGGATAGAGCATGATGCAGCATATTGAGAGGGCGTTGTAGTACAGATGTCGCAGTGGCAGTGGCAGTGTCATGGGTAACAGTGTAGGAAGCAACAGTGCAAGGGATGTGAGGCATCAGGCCAAGCATCAGCACAGATACTGATGTGGAAGATCAATGTGATGTTTCTAAAGTGAAGCATTACTAGAGCACATTCCTCACTAAGAGGGAGTGTTGATTTTTGGTAGCATCGGATGTGCTCTAGCCATGAAAATTGGTGGAGAGGCTAAGGCACATGAGATCTCCAAGACCCAGAAATCGTTTGGAGAAATTCCACTCGAATGAAGAGATATTAAAATAATTAATATTTTTAATGAGACCCTAAGGCTAAACTTAGGAAAATTAAAATGTTAATGGGTATTAATATAATATGGGTGAGAAAATTCTAAGTAACGAGGATCAAGTCAAATCTAATCTTAGTCGTTGATTAGAGACTTAATCTCAGTCGTTGAATTGTCAACATGAAAAGTATAAAAGGAGACTTGAGGGTCAGTTGGAGACACAATAAGAGAGAAGATTTCAATTTTTTGGGGCAGAGTTTGTTGAGGAAATCGAGTGAGTGATTAGTTGCAGCGAGGGGCAGTACAGCAAGAGGATCTCGATCCAAGGCTAAAGAATACATATCAGAGAGGCAGCAGAGTGCAGGAAGAGGCAGCGCAAAGCGTAGGAGGGTTGACGTAGAGGTAACAAGGGTTGATGCAGAAGCTAAGGAGGCCAACGCAGAGGACACAAAGGGCAAAAGAAGCTAACACAGAGGCCATAGAGGCTGACACATAGAACGCAGAGAGCTTCTAGGGCTGCGCTGAGGTGATTCAGTGGGACAAACTGAGAGTTGATTGGCTGACGCAAAGCCAAAGAGGGTGACGCAGTTCTGAAGAGGGAGACACAATTCCAGAGGAGTGCATGGAGCAGCTTTCGCTGTCCAACACAAGGAACAGCCGGAATCACTGTGGGATTGTTCATCAGATTGTTGATTAGCCAAAATATCTGTCTCCAGATAGAGGTATTGCTACCAAGGATATTCTCTGAAGGGTGAGCCATTTCTGGTACCCTAGTTGTATTCAAAATCTTCTTATAATAAAACCCTCATATATGCTGCACCGGTTTTCCCGCATTGGGTTTTTCCGGGGACGATTGTCCAAAAATAACGGTGTCCCTTGTGTTGTCTCAGTTTATTTCAGTTGTTGATCTGTATATTTGTGAATGTTGCATTTGTGTTTACTTTGATATTATGCATTTCAATAACTTGTTAATGTAAAGAACAAGTAGGAGATAGTAAACTAGATATTGCAGTAGGGGTTTCTGAAGCGTTAGATTCAGAAATTTTCACACCATCCAACCTATGTTCATCCCTCAATCCTGTTAAAGCCATTACCGAAACGCTCAAGAGAGAATAAATCTCTTCTACCAACTAATAAAAGTACTTAGAAAACCTCACAGTCTCCCTCTATAAGTGATCTCGACTACTCTGAGAATTTTCGGCTCTCCTGGAAAAATATACTGACCTCACGTGTGGCCTTTGCCTAGCAAACTGGCTTCATAGCTAAGTTGCACGAAACGCAGGGGGAGGGGTTGTTTTCGTACGGAAACGAAACGGAAACGCGTTTCCGCGTACCGTACGGCGTGGAAACGCGTTTCCGTCCGTACGGGCGCGTTTCCCGAAATGGAAACGCGCCCGTACGGACAGAAACGCGTTTCCAACTTTCCACGCCGTACGGGCCCTGTTTCCAACAAAATAACACTTGTTTTTTAAATTATTTTTTTTTCTAATTAATTTTTAATTTTTTTTTAGGTTTCTAATCACTTGTAATTTTAATCTAATGTTAAAATGTTTAAGTAAATGTATCATAATTCATTAATGCTTTATGATGCACATATATATATAATAATTTTTAAATGTTTTTAATAATATATATATATATATATATATATATTCGCGTTTCCCTATTTCCAAAATTTGGGGAGGTCGCGTTTCGTTTCGCTTCCGCGTTTCGTTTCGCTTCCCCGTTTCCCCGTTTCGTGCAACTTAGCTTCATAGCATAGCCTTTGGAAGTCTCGACTTTCTCAAAAAGACTCGGCCTCACCTTCTCGACCCTCCTAGAGTATTTTGGCCCTCCAAACCCTACACGTGCAACTAGATCTGGGCAGTTCAACCCTCTAGAAACCCTCGTGGCATGACTAAAAATATCAACCTCTCTTGCAAAAAATAACATTGGTAAAATTCCTCCAAGTAAACCTAGAACAAACAAAGGAAATCGATCTGGGTATTAAACCCTTTGCTTCCTTTCTCAAACCCCTATGTTGATCTACTATCGTAAACCTTGATGCTTAAAATCTGCTTTGATACCATGTGAAAAATCGATAAAAATATGCCCTATTGCAATCAACCGGTAATTATCCAATGTATTTAATTCTAAGCAACATTATTTTACAGCATATACTGAATAAAATCATGATTGTTATTCACCAAAATAAATTGTAGAAACACTAAGAGAAAACCAACAAAAAAATGGACACAATATTTTTGGACAAAATGTCCTTGGAAGAACCCCAAACAGAAAACTAGTTCTTCAGATCTGAGGGTTTTAATATTATCTTTAGCAAATTATACGATTGATAAACATTACAATTTTGCTTTCCAAATCCCAGCAAAGCTCTGGCAAAATATTTCTTCACCTCCACAAGACGAACTAACCCCTAGAAGCCTTTGAAGCTCCCATGATGTGGTTCAAACTAATATAGGAAGTGTGCTCTCATAGAAAGAAGGTTATGATAAGATCTGGGCTTTTGTTGTTTGATGTGTTATTGTCAGATGTATGTGAAGTAAGCTTCCTCCATGATGAACTTACAAAAGAAGCATACCTGGATTTACCTCAAAGCTTCGAGGCATATAAGAAGGAGACTAACGATTACAGATGGAAGAAATTCCCATATGGGGCTTGAGCAAGCTCTTTGGTTTTGGCACACTTGGATTGATGGTCATCTGATGCAAACACCAACTTCCCTTCAAGGTTGCAGGTATGTCTTTGATATTTGGTTATATATGCTAACAATTTATTTATGACAGGATCTTATCATCTCTATTTTCAGTCCCAGAGGGAGTTTTCTCCTGAGTCTAGATGATCAACATCTTGAGTGCAACATAGACACGATGAGGACTTACTTGTCATGAGAAGTATATTGACAAAGATTTGGCATGAAGATTTACATTGAAGCAGTTGAAACAAACTCCTCTTCAGACACAAATTTGATGGATCATAGGATGAGTTGGAAGTCCAATTAATTCTTGCTTTGTAGCATGAGTCAGATAAAGTCTGGATATGTATATTGGGTTCTTGATAAACATGTGTCGAGATATCTACATGAAACTATCAATCATGCACTAAGACACACTGTTGGATACTTGAGACTTTATGGATACACGAATATTGAGAAAGTTGTTGACTAGAAGAGCACATATGAGTGTTGCTTTAGGTCTGCCCGGGTTTCCTATATGATTTCCTGGTGTAGAAATTTCTTGCTTTGAGGCAATGTGCATTATTGCTAGCATGGCTGGCTGCGAGACAATATGCTTGAAAAACCTCTTTGGAGAATTGTTCGAGCATATGAAATATTGAAACATATTATCGGATTTGACATGCAAAGAATCATGTGTTTCATGACATGTTCCAGTACATTCAGATCAGATATCACTATATCCAGGATATGGTGCAGAAAGGAACTATAAGACTCCATCACATTTTGATTGATGAGCTGGCTGACAACTCAATCCTTGAGTTGTTGCACATAAGCTTTTGGTTGACCCAATATTCTCTAGGTGTCATGCATTATGGCCAGGACTAACAGTCATAAGCCTAGTGAAGGCATTGATGAGAGGGAGGGGTCACGGTTGACCGACGGCACTAAGCTATGCTCTTCTCCCCCTGTTTGAGCTCATAAGGAGAGGAATTGAGCCAAAGAGCTCTTGGGGTAGAGGGAACTCTGGACAATAGGATAGGGAGTGATCCTTGCCCTTGCAATAAGTAGATCTCGCCTATTGTCACTATAGGGCATGTGTATGATCCTTGACATTTATGACAAGTGGGTATCTCCCCCTACCATCAAGTTTGTGACTAGGCAGAGTATACCCCAGTCGGCATCCTACCCACAAGCAGGGCTTCTTGGGATTGTTCCTCCCCATCAAGCTAATGGGCTAAGGTGACTTGAGATAGGGTGTGATCCTTACAATTTATGGTAAGTCGTATTTTTCTCAAGTGATGGGATGTGGGTGTTCTACTACTTGACTCTTAAAGGTCAAGGTGGGAAGGATCAGCGGACAATAGGGCAAAGTGTGATCCTTATCTCTCACGATAAGTAGATCTTTCCTCTTGTCAAAGGTCAATAGGATAAAGTGTGATCCTTACCCTTCTGGTAAGTGGATCTCGCTTATTGCCCTTGGATATAGGGTAGAAGTTGGGCTCCCCTATAATGAATCTTCTTCTTTAGATCGAGACATCACTGTTTAGCTAATGATCAAAGGAATCAAGTTGAGATGAGATGTGATGAGATGGATATCTTGTTGACGTAGCTGAGATGGAGGTCATGTGATTTGACTTGGAGATTAGTAGGGTTTTGAGGATTGATCTCCCATACCTTTGATTATACATTATTCTTCTTCTACGAGACATGATGAGATGTAATGATGATGCGGATGCTTGCCTTCTTATATTGAGACATCTCATTTGAAATGAGACTTATGATGTGAAATGGAAATTTCCTCCCTAGCTGAGAGGGGGTGTGGAAATTTGGGTAGCTTCGGGATGAATTCCCCCAAAGGGAAACCCTCCTACCCCAAAGGAAAATTTAATTGGTCAAAAGTGAAATATTATTATTATTAATTTGATGACAATTTGAGGAAGAAATAACTTGGAAATTATATTTAATATTATTAAATGAGAATTTGAAATTTGAAATTTCCCTCTTAAGAATTCAAGTAGACTTAACCTTTAGAAACCCTTCATGCACTTTTTCTGATTTTTTCCTACCTACTTGTTATTTTTCTTTTAACAAGTTATTTACAAAGTAAATACTGAAAATAAACACCAGTGCATGCTCAACATATTACAGATTAGCAACTAAAAGAAACAAGAACAAACACACCACATGACACCATTATTTTTGGACCAATGTCCTCGAAAAAACCCAATGTGGGAAAATCGGTGCAACTATCTGAGGGTTTTCTTATTAATCAATATCAGAGTACAATCTGGGTGCCGAAACTGGCCTACCCAACAAAGAATTTCCTTAGTAGTTATACCTCACAGTTTGAGAGAAATCTCTTGCTTGAAACCCCAGAAAATCCTTCCGGCAGCTCCTCAGCACAAAACTGCTCTGCAACCCCAGCATCCGCCCAATCTGGACTGCATCAACCCCTCTATGTCTCACACTGGCCCTACGTCAGCCCCAGGAGGCCCTACGTCAGCTTTCTTGGCCTCTGCATCAGACATGCTGGCCTCTTTGGTGCTCTGCGTAGCACTTGGCTGCCTCTGCGTGGCCCTGTGTGAGCCCTTACTGGCTCTACGTCACTCTCCTTAGCTGTTGCGCTGCTCTCCCGACACAATCTCTGCCTTCTCTATTTCTCTGTACTCAATGCCCCTCAGCTGCTCTCCCGACACAATCTCTACCTTCTCTATTTCTCTGTACTCAATGCCCCTCAGCTGCTCTCCCAATCATTGATTCTATCTCTCTTAGCAAACCCCGCTCTAGAGCATAGAATCACTGATCACTCTGGTGTGTTCTCCAAGTGACCCTCAAGCCTCCTCTTATACTTTTCCTATTGACATATCAACAGCCGAGATTAAGTCCCTAATCAACGGCTAAGATTAGATCTGGCTTGATCCATGTCTTTTCGACCACTCTAACACAGATTTATATTAATACACATTAATATTTTATTTTCCCTATGTTTAGACTTAGGGACTCCATTAAAAATATTAATTATTTTAATATCTCATGATCTGTTTAGAATCTGCCCAAACCCTTTCTGAGTATTGGAGATCTCATGTGCCCCAACCTCTCCACCAAATTTCGTGGCTAGAGCACATCCGATGCTACCCCAAATCAACATGCATATTTGTGATCTTGATGCTGACTTACTCTTGATGACAGTGACAACATGATGAATGGTTGATGTAACAGTGACCCCTATGGCAAATGTGATATTGTAGCAAATCTTCTAGACTTATTTCATTCAGTTCACAAACAAAGTTGTGAACTAACTTGGGTTGGCCCTAGGTAGCCTGATATGATTGATGACGTCTCATGATATTGTACTTTGTATCTCAGCTAAACAATTGATGAATATCTAGTAGGAGAAGAATTTGGTTAGGTTTTCCTCATTGTGGGGTTTTGCTCTGGTGTCTGACCTCACTCTTGGTGTCTCTATTGTGCATGCTTTTCTTCTACTATTATTTACTATTCCACTACATTGTTGATGTTTATTTTTCTTTCTACATAATTGCTAATGATGTAATGTTATGGGGTGAATGCAATGTAAAAATGTTAAAAATGTTCAATAATGCCATTATCTAAAGCAAAGAACAATATAGCCCTATGAAAAATTAACAGTACTGCCCTCCCGACAATATGTACGGCCTTCCTCTTAGAAAATATGACCTCCGCAAAGAATCTCGACCTCTCTCAAAGAAAATGTTGTTTTTCCACGATCTTAATGTCTGGGATAGAATCTGAAATCACTGACGTTACAGAGCCAAGGATCACAACGAAACTACTTTGCATAGCGGAATATAAACAACAACAAATCAACTACTTGACAATATATACACAACATTTTACACAATTTTGTACAATAACACAACTTCGTTATATTAATTCAATTGAATAATACAACAGTCTAAGGCTCCTGTACTAGGGATAATGCCCCTCATACATCCACTAATACAAGATATACAACAACTAGGGCTTGGTGTCGGTCGTGATGAGCATCGATCTACCCTCACCAAGATAATCTAACCATCTGGTTGATGTAGCACTCTCTCTCAGCTCCTCTCGGTTGTACCCTGTACCTACCCAGACTGTCGGCTCCCGATCTGTAGCACTGCCTCTATCAATGATCCAAGTCCATCTGACCATTGAACCTTGGCTATCCAATCTACTCACTAGTTGTGCCTTAGTCCATCAAGGGCACCACGCATCGAGACTCTTGTCGTTGTTCACAGCTCCACTTGAGAACAAGTCTCAACTACCCACTGCTGCTCCTCAACTACTCAGGGACTTCATCCCACTATAGTCTTCATGCACTACTCCAATGAAGACTAACATAGGGCATGGAAGACTGCCCCTATCACTGCAAGATATCCATCTCCCACAATGAATAAGGGCTAGGAGGACTGCCCATCATCCGTTGTAGATGTCCTTTTGCACACACAAGTCTAGGGTTGCACAAACTGATTCTGGTTGATCAGACCCATGAGCTCAACAACTACCACTCTAGCAACCACCTAAGTCCATGAAGATGGTGCACACCAGGCTCCAACTTGGACACTATCACATTGTCCTCCAACAGACCATAAATTCCCAATCCACTATCCACACTTGGTCCACTCTCATAATGCTCTCCAACAAACCACGAGTGGCCAATCCTTGTTGTGGAATTTGCTCCTAGTTAGGGCATTCCTGCACTCGCATGCTCATGCCCTCGCGCATTCTTGCACTCACGTGTTCCTGCACTCGCATGTTCCTGCACTTCCTGCAGTCGCATTCCTGCACTCACGTGTTCCTACACTCACACGTTCCTACACTCGAACGTCCCTGCACTCGAGCTACTCGTCTTGATGTGTACACTGTACACTATGAAAGATGCTTCTTACATGTCACTATGAGGTCTCACAAGGACTTCTATTTATATATTTCATGTGGGGATCAAACAGCCATCCAAAGGGCACCTCTAACACAAGGTTGACTTGCCTTCATGTCTCTCCTTGCCCACCATAACATATAAAAATTAATATCTTCACTTATAGACCTCGGAATTCAATGATTTACATTGTGTTTGATTCGTCTCAACGTCCTCTATCATCTCCATCCATCACATGTCAAAACCTTGTCATGGTTTTGGCCCAACAACTTTGGGTGCAAAACCCCAAGCTTGGGTTTCAAGCCCACAAGGCCCCTTGTGAAGCTCCTTCCTCCAAACCCTTAATCCTCAAGAATTGGAGTACCTCCCAAGCTACAAAAATCAACACTCCCTCTTAGCGAGGGAGGTACTTCCAACACTAGGAAGTAACCATCAACATCATCCAGTGACACTAACCCACCTAGCGTCCATCATTGCAGCATATTCTGTAGAATGAACCCTGCAATCTCAAGAGTGCTTCTACCTCATCACATTTGAACCTAAAGATCCCAAGCCTCCATAGGGTTGCTCCCTCTAAGCCTACAAAATCTCCACTTGCACAATCCTGCAAGCACTCATCCTCCTAGATCAAATACCACTCGTGCAAATCCGTCCAATCTCAGATATGCAACATTACAATCCGATGAAGACTCTAGCCTGCTAATCTGTAGTCCATCACATGAAGCCATCTCAATCAAATTGATCTCATCCATGCCAAAGCAATCCTCGAGCTGTCCCAACCATCCATGACAAGTTAAAGGAAGCCCATGATCTGCAAACTGCCACACAACATACTGAAGTGCACTAGATTCACCACCTATCCACCAGAACTCGCAACCCATCTCGCCATGTAATCTGTCAAGACCACATCTCCATGTCCTCAGCTGAACCCTCTGCTCCATGATCTAGACACCCACAACTCTCTCTGAGTTTCTTCGTTGTGCACACTCTGATTCACTTTCCCATCAAAGTAGCTTAGACACGCTATGATACCATGTTGCCTTTCCATGATCCTAGTGTCTGTGATAGAATCTTAAATCACTGACGCTACCAAACCAAGGATCACAACGAAACTACTTTGCACAGTGGAATATAAACAATAGTAAATCTATAAGTGCACAAAATATACACAATTTTTAAAATAACCCAACTTCGTTATATTAATCCAACTGAATATTACAACAGTCTATGGCTCCAGTACCAGGGATATACAACAACTAAGGCTTTGTGTCTGTCGTGATGACCACAAATCTATCAACAAGAATCTCTAACCATCTAGCTGATGTAGTGCGCTCTCTCAACTCCTCTTGGTCATACCCTGTACCTGCCCGGTTTGTCGGCTCCTGATCTAGAGCACTGTCCCTATCAATGATCCAAGTCCATCTGACCACTGAACCTCAGCTATCCAATTTGCTCACCAGTTGTGCTTTAGTCCATCAAGGGCACCACACATCGAGACTCTTGTTGAGATGTTCACAACTCCACTTGAGAACAACTCTCAACTGCCCATTGTTGCTCCTTAGCTACTCAGGGACTTCATCCCACTATAGTCTTCTTGCATTGCTCAAATGAAGACTAACATAGGGCACGGAGGGCTTCCACCTATCACTGCAAGATGTCCATCTCCCACAATGAACACGGGCTAGGAGGACTACCCATCATCTGTTGTAGATGTCCTTCTTACCACACAACTCTAGGCCTGCACAAACTGCTCCTGGTTGATCAGACCTATGAACTCAACAACTGCCACTCTAGCAACCACCTATGTCCATGAAGATGGTGCACACCGAGATCCAACTTGGACACTATCACGCAGCCCTCCAACAAACCATAAATGTGCAATCCACTATCCACACTTGGTCCACTCTCACACTGCTCTCCAAAAGACCATGAGTGACCAATCCTTGTTGTAGCATCTGCTTCTAGTTAGGGCATCCAACCACCTAGGAAACCCTTCTTCTTGGTTGCTAACAAACCTCCAAACTTTCCTCTCCTAGCAAATCATCCACTAGCATCAATTCAACCTTAACACATCAATACAATACATACCTAGCCCTGCGCAGCTTCTACGTCACCCTGGTGCAATCTGTTACACGCTCAGCCCTCACTCGCACTACCTACACTCACGTTACATGCACCCACGTTCCCGCACTCGCGCTTCCCGTCATAATGTGTAGACTATGAAAGATGTTTCTTGAATGTTACTATGAGGTCTCACAAGGACTTCTATTTATATGCTTCATGTGGGGATTGAACAGCCCTCCAAAGGGCACCTCTAACACAAGGTTGACTTGCCTTTATGTGCCTCCTTGCCCACCATAAAATATAAAAATTAATATCTTCACTTGTAGACCTCGAAAGTCTATGATTTTTGTTGTGTTAGATTTGTCTCAACGTCCTCTATCATCTCGATCCATCACATTTCAAAATCTCGTCATGGTTTTGGCCCAACAACTTTGGGTGCAAAACCCCAAGCTTGGGTTTCAAGCCGACAAGGCCACTTGTGGAGCTGCTTCCTCCAAACCCTTGATCCTCAAAGCTTGGAGCACCTTCGAGGCTACAAAAATCAATAGAAAACACGGCCCTCCAGGTATCCTCACTGCCTCAATAACTTAGCCTCCCTACCTGCAGAAAAATTGTGGAAGAATTCCTCCTCTGGATCTTAGAAAACTAGAAGAATATTGATGGATGAAAACCCCGAAAAATATTCATTGCTTCAACTCCTACTGAAAACCTCACTAGTGACAACCCTAATCACAATGATCATTGATCTCCAAGGTTTCTCATTGATTTCCTTTATAATCCCTCATTGAGAAATCAACAGGAGAGATCTTCCTTGTACTTGTACTTATGAATACTAGTTAAGAGGGAGTGTTGAAATATGTAACTAGGTTCGATCTTCATAAATATATTTGAGTCATAATGAAATGTATTTGTCAAAAGAATGAACAAAATATTTATTATTATTATGACTTATGACTTATTAAAGCATGGGTTTCATGCTTGGATTATCTTGTTTTAGGTCAAAGTCCCCATTGAGGACTTTTAGGATTTATTCTAACTCATTAGAGTCATTGTCCATTAAAAGAGACCCTTCTTGGGCTTTTGAATCATGTAAAAAGAATTAATGTTGAGTCAAATATGCTATTTGTCCCCTCCACACCAAGTCAGCCTCAAGAAGATCAAGTCGGCTTCAAGAAGGACAATTCAACCTCACTAGAAGGCTATATATACAAAGCAGTTTGAATTCATTTGGAGCAATTCACTCACTCTCTCATAGTTCGATATCCAGAAGCTGGAAGCTAGGAAATGTGAAGTTGAAGAAGAGCTGGAAAGGGGCTGGAAAGAAGTGTGAAATTTTGGAGGCAAAAACAAGATATCAAGATTGAAATTTTGGGCCATCTATCGCTCACTCAGGAGGTATATCTAGGGAAATCGAAGTTTTTCTTTGTCTAGTCGAAGTTGTTGTTGTTGCCAGTTGTTGGGTCGAAGCTGCAACTGCAATTTGATGCTGCTAGGTCAAAGTTTCTATTGAAGGGTTATCATCTACAAGAAGGATTGAGGGTTGACTTGGTGTGGAGAAAGTCTTTGTCTAAGTCAAGAGTCTTAGATTATCTCAAGAAACTATTGAAAGAAGAATTGTTAACTGGGTTTTCCCCTAGATAGGGGTTTTGCCATGGTTGTTCGCCTACCTCTGTTGTCCTTGTGCTATTGTTTTGGTAATTGCTTGATGAGCTAAAATATTAAAGAAGAACATAAAGATAAAAGAATTACAAGTAATTTTATATATAAGAAAATATTTTTGCCTTTCTGATTTTCTAACATAGTTTCAGAGCTAAGGTAAAGAAGGAAAAAGGCAGTTTTGAGAATCTACTGAAAGGAGTCTAAAGGATTGATCAAAGGATCATATAAGGAGCTCTTATAAGGGAGGAAGCTCACTATCTTCAAGGACAATGTCTAACAAAATAAAGAGTAAGAACAAGGTCTTGGATTTGGTCAAAGGAAAGGTGAAGAAACCTACCGAAAAATCTAGTAATGCAGATAAAGTAAAGTTTAGAGAGTCAAAGATATTGGCTATGACACTGATGGTACAAAGCATAAAGGACAATCTTGTCCCATACATTTACAATATAGACCATGCTCAAGAAATGTGTGAAGCCTTATCCAAATTGTTCACTATCAAGAACATTGGTCAAGTAGCAAGTTTTAAGAATGAATTAAGGACTACAAAAATGACAAAGGATGACATTGTGGCTTCCTTCTTTGTAAGGATATCTAGAATTGGAGATGAACTTCAAGCCATAGATGAAATTGTATAGGAAAAGGAGCTAGTAGTTACTGCATTATCGGGACTACCACCTACTTGGAGTTCCTTTGCTTCAGGGCTCAACAGCTGGAAAAAAGCTTTTACATTTGAGCAATTATGGATTGCTTGCAGCCAAGAAGAAATGAGAATCTCATTAGTATCCAACAATGAAGAAGAAAAGCTTTCAAATGCATACTCTGCTTCTCACAAGAAAGGAAACTTCAAGAAGTCAAAAGGGCCAAGAAGGAATGTCGATATGTCCAAAATAGAATGCTACCAATGTCACAAAATGGGTCACTATAGAAGTGACTATCCTGACAATCCGAAGAACAAGAAAAGAAACAAAGATCAAGCTAATGTTATCGAAGAAGTATCTTCGAAGAAGAATAAACCCGAAGAAATGGATATAAGGGACTTACACTACTAACTCCTTTGATCTAAACCTTAGTTATTTCATTGTTTGATTTCTAGTATTTGTAGGATTAACATATATTAGAAAACATTTTTGATTTGATTTTATAAGGTTATAGGTATCCCTCAAGCTTGGAGGGAGCCCTCACCAACTTCAAAGATAAGTATCCTATTACTCTTTTCATTTTTTGTTTTCCTTACTTATCTAATTTTGCTTGCATTAAATACTAATCACATTTCTATTCATATTTTCCTTGTTTAGGAAGAGATTGTTGAATACTCAAGAAAATACATGGAAAAAGGCTTCACAAGACAAAGCATTGGAATTACAAGGTTTGTTGAGAAACAAAGGTATGTCTTAAACTATAAGTTTTTTCTCTCTTCATATTCATTCTTGATAAACTATTACTAACATCATTGTGTCTAGCTTTCTTGAATCTTAAAGATTCTTGATTGGGTGATTCATCATTAGATAAATCTACCCTCCTCGAATCTTTGATTACTCTTTTGGAACCCTAGAAAAGTTCTCTATGAAAACCGTAACTTAAGGGTATGTCAATAATTATGTGTGAAACCCTAACCTACTTAGGGTTACTATTAAAAACTAGAGGAAATGCTTGATGGTTTGATGATGTCATGTTTGAGGTTTTGGTATGGTTATGAACACCCTAACTTATTAGGGTTGAATGGTGATGACTGAAATTTCAAACCTTTGAAGTTTTAGTAAATTAGGGTTTGTGGTGTCATGTATTGAAACCCTAGATATTTAGGGTTAGGTAAGTTGTACAAGCAAGACCCTTATTATAGATAATGTCCTACGAATGAAATCCTAGGTATATGTGTGTTTGTCCGATCGAAACCCTAGTCTGATAAAGTTTGTTATATGTCTAACTTTAATATATCGATATTTGTGCCATTGGGTTTTAATAACACATCTTATGATATGCTTGTGCTTAATGATGGAATCCTAGATATGTGTTGAGCTACTAGTCATGAGTTCTAGGATTTAGAACTAAGCCCTAGTCAAAATTTGGTTCTCTAGGATGATAATATTTGTGAATTTTGGGGTTTTGTAACTAAACCTTAGTAGAAGTCCAAATATGTGATGACTAGTGTGATAACCTGAGTCTCACAAAAGATTGTTGAAATCTGAATCTGGGTTGTGATTGGCTTTGATTGCTCATGTATGAAATCTAGGATATTGCACTAAATCCTAGTGGAAGTCTAACATATCAGTTCTAAACTTGTTAAATGCATTGTAGAACTATATTTGTTTGAATTGCTTCTAGCGTTTGCAATATTTTGTAGTAAGGTATGTCATACCTCTAGAAGAAATATTGAAGCCTTAGATATAATGAAGGTTGTTCTCTCAATTAAGGTGCTCAAAGTCTTGATGATGAAATCTAGGGTTTATGACAAAAACCCTAGCACATAGTCAAAGTATAAAAGTATGTGTTTCTTGTTGTTTGTGAACCTAACGAAGTTTAGGTATTTGATGTATAAAGTTTAATGCTTCCATTATTGTACAATTCTGAAATAAGTTAATTTCATTCTTGTATATAGATTTGGTTGTACTTGCTATCTAAGTTGTGCAAGTACACAATCTTTAAGGTGGTGAAGATGTTCGTAAAATTGATTTGATAAGCATGATGAAGAAAAGTAATATGAATGATGATGGTCATAAGGATGGAAGCCACGAAAAACTCTTCGATGTCATAGAAAAGAAGTGGAGCTCCCTAAGTTAAGAGGGAGCTTGATGAAAGGAACCTCCCTACTTGAGAGGGAGGGCATATCATAGTCATGATGGGCACCTTGAAAGAAGAAATTGGAGAATGCATTTTGAGGAGCTGCTGAGATAAGAAAAGCAGGATCTATTTATAGAATATGTTGTTGCATGTGAAGTAGGAAAGGAAGATGTATGATTAAGGAATCTTCTGTCAAGATTCGTTTGGAAATCCTACTATAATAAATTGAGAAGCAACATCAGTTGTCTGGAAGACCCTAGAAGTTTGTGTTTACCTATGTACATTTGAAAGTTTGCTATTGATTGGGGTTGTGTTTGTACAGGTAAATCTCTCGAAGGACTGATAGCATGTTTTACATGCTTATTGTTATCGATTAGTTTGATCGGGAGAGATTTGTTGATACCAATTTGTTTGATTGGGGAGAATTTGTCACTGATTGGAATAATCGGGAAAGTTGAGGTTGTGTGTGTGAGACACATTGCCTGGGAGAACATTTGGTCGGCACTTTGCACTAATGTATAGTTCCTGAAGTAGGGAGGGTGGCATTGGTCATAGAGCTCTAACCTCGGATACGCACTTACGTCCCTAGGTTGATGGTTGGCAAGTAAGCCTAATGGTACCTAGAGAGGCTGAAAGCTTTAGTCCATCTTAGTCCCACCTGGATAGACTACCCTAGTCAGGAATCTAGTCCATGGCATTGTGAGTGCCTAAACTGTTGGAGGACCTTGGATAGATTGCCCTGATCAGGAATCTAGTCCATGGCATTGTGGTGCCTAAATTCTTCCTGGTTCATGTGTTCTGAGATCTTCCTTGTACTTGTACTTATGAATACCTCCCTAATTAAGAGGGAGTGTTGAAATATCAAGATAAAAGAATCACAAGTAATTATCTATATAAGAAAATCTTTTTGTCTTTCTAATTTTCTAACACCTAGCGTCACTGACACCACCTAAGGCTAGAACACCTATCTAAGCTACATCAACCAACAACCTTGATAGATTCCATAAAGGACCATTTGATTCCACATATTGCTGAGTTGAAGAATGCCAAAGAAATGTTTGATGATTTGGTGGTATTGTTCTAGAGTAAGAACACTAGCAGGAAATTAGCCTTGAGGCATCAGCTTCGTTGTATCATGATATCCAAATCAGATTCAGTTGCCACTTAGCTCATGAGTCTCCCAATTGAGAGATCAACTTAAGGCCATTGGAGATACCATTGATGATCCAGAGCTTGTTACAGTGACTCTTAATGGATTTTCTTCTTCATGCGATCCATTTATACAATGAAATTGTGCATGAACTGAGCTACCCAAGTTTGATCAGTGTTGGACTAATTGTGTCCAAGAGGAGGCCAAATTGTTGTGGAAGAACACCTTGCAGAGATCTCGAGATGACAAAATCCAAGCCCTTGCATGATCAACTTTGGACTACTTGTGTCCAAGAGGAGGCCAAATTGTTGTCGAAGAACACCTTGCAGAGATCTCATGATGACAAAAGCCAAGCCCTTGCAACTCATGCAAGGAAAGGAAAAGGAAGAAAAAATGCTAATGAGAAAAATACAAGGGGAAGATCAGCTCCGATTCAAGATCAGAAGAAGAAGGATCTTTCAAAAATCAGGTGCTTCAAACGACGTACATTTGGTCACTATGACTCCTAGTGTCCCCATAAGAAAAGGAAGGGAAAGTAGCATGCATCAACAGTCAATGTTGACGATGATGATCACCGTCTACCACAAAAGATGACAAAGGAATCTAAACTTGATGAGATTACAGATGGACTTCAGAAACAATATTTTTGTGCCTTCGCTCTTACAGGCATTATTACTAATAGTATTGATATTTTGTTGATGGTCAGTGGTGCTTCTGGGCACATGACAGGTTCACAAGATTCTCTCACAGATTTGACAAATAAGGCTACAACATTGCAGGTGGAACTTGGAGATAATAAAAAGTATTCAGTGAAATAATTTAGGACAACATCGTTTCAACTAGAGTCCGGAGACTCTCAACACATGAGAGACGTATTATTTCTACCAGTATTGAAGAAGAACCTGCTCTTTCAGTATTGGACGATAGAGGTTACAGAGATGCATTGCTAGACGGTCAAGTACTTGTATGGCCTAAGGATTGGAGCATAGAATCAACAAGAGTGATTGGTGTTCAAGAGGGACGATAGTACATATTGTTAGGATGTCCAACCCAGACATTAGTACATGACAATATCAGTTTATGTGAGTTACGACATTAGAGATTTGCTCACCTACATTACAGGGCTTTGCCAACATTACGGAGGATGGTTATAGGTCTTACTAAGCTCCAAGCAGAGCATGAGGGTGTTTGCAAGGGTTTTTCACTTGGCAACAATGCCAAGGGATCTTTTCCGTGCAATGATAGTAAGTCCAAGGGGATCTTGGATCTACTGCTTTAAGATGTATGCAAACCAATGATAATATCATCTTTCAGTGGCTTCTTGTAATATGTGAAATTCATTGATGATTTTTCCCAGAAGACATCGATCTACTTCATGAAGACCAACGATCAGGTCTTCAACAGTGTAATGTTCCTATTTCTGGTGTTCCTCACGACATGGTTAGGATGGACTTTCAAGGCTGGGGCAGACAAGTCATAGGTGCAGGTTTACTTCATCAGCGGACCCAGGGGCTTCAAGAGGTCTTTCATGGGGTTTTGAGGAGTTTTTATGAGGTCTGATGGCATCTACTTGGTATATTCTATCATCCACACATTTTGCCTTTCGTTTCGTTGCATTCCGACAACTTTCAAAAAACTGAGTTATTAATGGGCCTAACTCAAATAATTATGCTTAAGGTGGCATTTCAGGAGGAATACTTGGTAGAACACCTTAGTGTAATAGCTCGTTGGAACCGAAACGAGAAGATCTATAGGATGGCATGGACAGAAGTGATTTTCGGAGGCTTGAGGAGGCACAGTGGCCAATTCACTATTTTCACACATTAAAAAGAATATTTTAATTAAGGGAAATGTGCTAAATGATTGAAATAATAATAAAATAGGAGCTTCTAGAGGGGTCCATCAAATCTATAAAAAGAGGAGGAGGCCATTAGAGGACATTTGGGATTTGTATTTCTTCTTGTATGAGAGGTTGGGAACCCGATTCTCTACCTCCTTGGTAGCCCCAGGACGGAAACCCTCGGGTGATTTAGTGAGATTGGGCGAGTACCCATCCCCCCTTGGTGAATTCATCCAGAATTCACAGGAGAGCTTAACAGTGCAGTTCAGTTTAGTTTTGGTGGAGGGCCCGTGCAACATTGGAGTAGATGCTTGAGGCCAATTCTATCTCAGCTATATCAGCTATTATGTTATTTTAGCGTGTAAAACCCCAATTATATATTATAATAAAAGTTGAGACTACTTCTGCTCATTGTATGATTGAATTGCATGCATTCTCTTGTTCTATTTTACATGGAAATCTTCTATTAAGCGAATAGTAATTTTATGGTGAAATTTTTGGTTGAATTAAATTTCTGCAAAATAAGTCGAATATCCCGTTTGGGATATTACAGTGGTATCAGAGTCGGTCATTGTGCCAGCCTAAGGATTTTACTACATATCAACTTTAGAGGAAGACTGAGGATTTATTATCTTTGCAGGGATTATTGGATCTGGAAGGATTGCATATCAAATACTCAACAAATTGTCGTTTCATGAGCAAATTCTGGTGACTATTAATGATTCAACGAATCTGAGTCTAATATTGAGAAGTCAAAAGTCGTCGAACAAATAAAAAACAAAAAAAACAAAAGGGGCCAATCATTCATTCATTAGGTCGAAGTTGTGTTTGGCCAAGCCAGTTATTCATCATTAGTCGTCATTTGTTGTGCACGAGTGTGTTGACAAATGCTTGAGTGTTGAACAAATCTTCATGAACGTCAATCCCCAAGGGTTCAAATTTGGCAGGTCAAAACCAGGGAAAACCCTTTCTGGGTTTTTCTGGGTTTTTGGAGTACATCCCAAAATTACAAAAATTTATGGGTTTAAACCAGAGCTCCAATATTGGAGGAGGGCCAATCCCCAAGCGGTCGAATTTGGCAGGTCAAAACCAGGGAAAACCCTTTCTAGGTTTTCTTGGGTTTTTGGAGAGAAGTACATCCCCAAAATTGTAGAAACTTCTAGGTTGTTTTGAGGGGGTAAATCAAAGCTTGAAGTCAGCCAGTAGTGCAGATTTGAGGGGACAACGCAGTTCTCTAGGGAGCAGCGTATATCCCAGTGTTGGAAGAGAGTTGTTTGTGGTCTCATTTTGCGGGAGTTCTTGCACTCTATGCTGAAGGTGTCATATCGTTGCAACTAAGCCTATATTCACACCTACAGTCAAGCAAAACTGAGGTTCTATCTCTCTGTTGAATGTTTTGATCCCATGTAATTTATTAGTCTGAAATGAATCATTTTTTTTGGCACAAAAAAGTGTTTGCTTTAAATTGATTAGCCTGAGAATGAAATGGCATTATTACATGTAATTGCACATACAACGTTTTTTTTTTATGAAATCGTTTGTCAAAACACTTCATTAAGAAATTCATCAAAATCAAAAAAATAGTGACCTCATTATCACAAATATTCTTGTCCTCATTGAGCCAAAACATGGATCAAACATTCCTAAACTCCCTTAATAAACTAGCAGCAACAATCAACAGAACATTGTCCAAGGAGATACTTTGCTACAGCACAAGCAGCCACAAAAAAAGCATGAATTGGGGTACAAAATTTATGCACTTGGAACAAATTTGAGATGCATGGGAGTTACAATAAAAGCCATTCTCAAACTAGAAGAACTTGGTTCACTTCTCTCCAAGGTGCACTAGTCCGATGGGAAGAGCTTGGTCTGGGCTCTAAAACCAGCCATGCTTTCTCTCATACAACACAAATTTTTGGAGCATCCGTGTGTAGGGGTCAAACTTCTAGTTGCTTCTTGTCTTAGTAGTATCATGATGTTGACCGCACCTATACCTCCTTACAATGATGGGCTTATTAGGAGAGTCTTCACACTGATAGTGGAGACCTTTCAGGATTTGGATAACAGTGAGGGCCCTAACTTTGGGAAGAGGCTAGAGATTCTAGAAGTTATGGCCTTGGTTAGATCTTATGACCTCATGTTTGAGCTAGAGTGTGACGATTTGATCCTGCAGATGTTCCAATGCTTCTTCAGAGTTAGGAAACATCATGTTGACACAGTCATGACACACATGCAGTCCATTTTGTCCTCATGTATGGGAGGCCATGATGCCATTTGTACGAGGTTGCAGTTTAGGTTGTTGGCCATTTGGAGGGAAGAACAGTTGGTTTCACCTGCTGCTTCTGAACTAGTCAAACGGTTAGTTTAGGAGATGATTGACCCAAGAGGAGTTGCAGTGGATTTATGATGACCAACCATGCAGCAAGAATGAGATGAGGAGGAATGGTCTTTGCTTCATCTGCAATGAACCTTGGGGACCTGACCACTCATGCTTGAGAGATGCAAAGGAGATGGCAAAGGAAGAGCAGGAGGACATTCCCTCTGTCTCTCAGGATGAGGACTCTTCTTTGGATGAGGACATGGGGTCATACAAGGATGCCTCTAGGGAGCATGAGCAATCATGTGGAGTTGTTGTTAGCAAGCCAATGTTATATTCCACTGTGTATGGTGAGCAGTCAATGGACCCTATGGGAGATATTCAAGATGATGAGTCACCAGTGATGATTCAGCAGGGGCAACATATGGTGGACCATGAGTCAGCTGAGGAGGATGATATGCATAGTATGCATGATGAGCCCATGATGGAGGAGGATGAGCAACCATCCTTGGGGCCAGTCCTCGATGAGGAGCAGGCAGATGTACAGACAACTTGCAAGGTGGCAACATTTGCAGACACATGTCCTCAGGAGGTGAGAGGGTTTGACAAAATAGCTTTGCATGAGGTTGGTAGACTGGAGGAGCATGGAGTTTCGAGCTAGATGGGGGTGGATCTTTTTGATATGGTGACGCATCCATCTTTGGACCGACCCACTGATGAAGTGCAAGTGCTTGCACAAGCAGCTGGCAGAGTTACAGTACTTTCAAGGAGTAACCCTCTCCAAGAGTACATGGACAGGGCTTGCAGCACAGTTTGGCCATTTGTACCCATTACAGGGAGAGAGGCAGGGTTTTCTCTATGGATATTGTTGATTGACCAAGCAGAGTTGGTGAGTGGGGCACAATGCAGCATAAGGGACTTATCACATATATAAGTATTTGTGCATCCGATCCTTCACACAAGATGGATTGGCGAGAGATCATGAGTTGGTATTCTATTGATGGCGTGATATCCTCAATCAGTGGCGTAGTAGAGCAGGGACCCCTAGACATGTCAGAGGCTACATACTCTAGTTGGCAGTGGAATAGAGGTCAACAGCGCTTTAGCAATCCATCCCGACATCAGGAGGGCAGGATTAGCATTGGAGTGAGTCAGGGGTTGGAGTAGAGAGAGGTGATGAGTTGGTACGCAGTCGGTGGGGCAACATTCACAGTCAGAGCTATAGCCCAGCAGGTTCCATGGAGCATTGATGCTTGGTGGCATTAGGATCTAGGAGGGTTTATTGATGGCAGTTTCAAGCAGAGATTGGTCTAGGGTTTAGGCGTTGAGGGATCCATTCTTGGTGGGTCGACATAGAGGCATAGCCTCCCCCAACAGTTTTTATGGGATCCGAGCATTGGGTCTCAGATGCATTGGGCCACCAGACTGGGTCCACAGGTTTGGATTCCTTGACGGCAAGCAATATTGGGGCGGGAGGACTTGTAATGTTCCTTTTTCTGGTGTTCCTCACGACATGGTTAGGATGGACTTTCAAGGCTGGGGCAAATAGGTCATCGATGCAGGTTTACTTCATCAATGGACCCAGGGGCTTCAGGAGGTGTTTCATGGTGTTTTGAGGAGTTTTTAGGAGGTTTGATGACATCTGCTTAGTATATTCCATCATCCACATAGTTTGCCTTTCATTTTGTTGCATTCCAACAAGTTTCAAAAAACTGGGTTATTAATGGGCCTGACTCAAATAATTACACTTAAGGTGGCATTTCATGAGGAATACTTGGCAGAGCACCTTAGTGCAATAGCTCGTTGCAACCGGAACGAGAATATCTATAGGATGGGATGGATAGAAGTGATTTTTGGAGGCTTGAGGAGGCACGGTGGCCAATTTACCATTTTCCACATTAAAAAGAATATTTTAATAAAGGGAAGTGTGCTAAATGATTAAAATAATAATAAAATAGGAGCTTCTAGAGGGGTCCATCAAATCTATAAAAATAGGAGGAGGAGGCCATTAGAGGAGATCTTGGATTTGATATTTCTTCTTGTGAGAGAGGTTGGGAACCCGATTCTCTACTTCCTTGGTAGCCCAAGTATGGAAACCTTCGGGTGATTTAGTGAGATTGGGCGAGTACCCATCTCCCCTTGGTGAATTCATCCAGAATTCACAGGAGAGCTTAGTAGTGGCAATTCAGTTCAGTTTTGGTGGAGGGCCCATGCAGCATTGGAGCAGATGCTTGAGGCCAATTCTATCTCAGCTATATCAGTTATTCTGTTATTTCAGCATGTAAAACCCCAGTTATATATTATAATAAAAGCTTAGATTATTTCTGTTCATTGTATGATTCAATTGCATGCATTTTCATGTTCTATTTTACATGGCAATCTTCTGTTAATCGAATAGTAATTTTATGGTTAAATTTTTGGTTGAGTTAAATTTCTGCAAAATAAGTCAAATATCCAGTTTGGGATATTACAAACAGGTTGCAGGAGTTCAAGGCTTAGGTAGAGAAGCTTAGTGGGAAGAAGAGGTTTTGAGGTCAGATAATGGAGGCGAGTATACTTCCAAGGACTTCAATGATTTCAGCAAAGAGGCAGGGATCAAGAGGGATTGACAATTCCTTACAACCCTCAGTAGAATGGGGTTGCGGAAAGGAAGAACAGGTTCATTGTGGAGGTTGTCAAGGCTATGATTCATGATCAAGATTTACCCATGTTCTTATGGGTAGAGGCATCCAGCACAACAGTTTATGTTCAGAACAAGTGTCCTCATTCGATATTAGAGGACAAGACTCCCGACGAGGCATTCACAGGAGTGAAGCTAGAGGTCATTCATTTCAGGATCTTTGGTTCTCCAATATACAACCACGTGCCCAAGGAGAAGAGGAAGAAGTTAGAACCTTCTAGGAAGAAGGGTTCTTCTGTTGGATCCAACGAAACTTCAAAGACCTACAAGATCTACATTCCAAGACCACGTTAGATTGAGCTTAGTCGGGAAGTTACTTTTGATGAGGAGGTAACCTTCAGGAGTTCTAGAGAGTCTCACATGAAGATTGATAGCGAGGAGTCGGAGGCTCCGAAGGATGTGGGTACAGATCCCCCCAGTCATGTTCATCATTCAGATTATCAGGAGCAGTCAGTACAGCCAGCAAACCAAGTGGACCTGCCTAGAGATGTTGTAGGGACCAGCAAGATGTGAAAATTCTATTGTAGTTATTGGTTATTAATATTCTATCTTTGCAGATTAATTATCTTCTAGAAAACTAATTCACGACAAATACAGAAAATAACAAAACTGCAATTTCACAAATAAATAATCATAGGAACTGCGAAAATAACACACATTAAAAATTGACACTGGCATTTCTACACAAATTGTCCCTAGAATAACCCTGAAGGGAAAACTAGTTTTGCAGATGAGGGATTTTTATTATTCTTCAGTAATTGAGAATTACATAAATTGCTTGTCGTTTACTAGCAAAGCTATGGAAAATTTATTTCTTCACTTCTGCATGTTAACTTGAACTCCTGGAAATAACTCGGCCCTTCTAAACCAATTTGGCCTCTCTCTCTATGACCCTAAATCAATCCACAACTAGTGCGCTCTAGCAAATAGCTCGGCCTACAATGGAATTTCGTCCTTCACTGGGAAACTCGATTTCTCCTATGCAAATCGAACCTCCTAGGAAATTCACACTTACCCCTGTGAAATTTCCACGATTGCAATAATTGGAATTTAAGCTTCTATCTTCTGGAGATTATTTGTCTTCAAAATTTTAATTCGGCAAATACTAATTAATTAACTAATGCAATCTTCACAAAATAAGATACAGGAACTGAAAAAATAATGCACACATAAATGATAGACACCAATATTTTTGGACAATAGTCCCTGGAAAAACCCCAATGTGGGGAAAACCAATGCAGCAGATGAGGCATTATACTATTAATTTTTCAGCAATTTAAGAGTACAATAATTTGCTTGCCTAATACTGGCAAAGCTCCGACAAATAATAATCTCCAATGGGAAAATAGTCAAAGATATAAAGTCTCATCTGCAAATCTGGCCTCTTCCTGGGAACTTGCACTCCTTCTGGCTATTCACACTCCCTGCTCTGGAAAATCCGCACAATGTCCAGGATAACATCCCTACAAGTAAAACTGCCTCCAACACTGCTCTTGGTCCACTCGCTCTACCTCCAACACTGCTCTTGGTCCACTCGCTCTACCTCGCTCTACCTCCTTTGTCAGTCGCACTGTATCACTGCCTACTCACACTACTAATTTCAGCCTCTTCTTCTGCAAATAAGATCGACCTCTTTTCCTATCACTGGAACTTCGAAAAATCTGTAGAAATCCTCTCTGGAATTATCCTCCCAAATCTATACTAAAACCCCTGTTGTCGATGTCTCCCTCTGCGTCAATTATGCCCTTGCTAACTCTGCAATTAGGTAAGTCGAACTACTCAAGTATGTCTCTCCAACCCAATCGAATTGCCCTTATAATCTCTCATTGAGCGACCAACAGCCATGATCTAATCACAATCGATGGTTAAGATCATCTTGACCCCATCAAGTGGCCTTTCTTAGAAGTCTCTACAGCAAAATTGATTTTCCTCAATTCATTTGATTTAATTAACCAGTTTTCCTAAGTTAGACTTACGAAAATTTTAATAATTGGTCAATTAATCTAATTGAGGTGTTTTCTCGCGAAACCTTTTCTAGGAAAAATGTATTCCTTAGCCTCATAGACGCAATAGAGACCAGAACATCTGTCCACTGCAACCAAAGTCACCGTGTTCATATTCGTGTTCAACTTCGATGACTTTGAAATTCGAATAAAGTTCAACACTTGAAATTTTAGCGATAAAATTCGGCATTTAATTCGACATACTAGAAATTTGAAATATATATATGTGTATATATATATAAAATAAAATTTTGAAGTTTTAAACACAATAGGCAGAAAAACACATATATACAGTGCAGCCTATAAGTTTAGTTACTTGACTCTAATTACAGTGACTTGACTTTAATTACATTGCATTTCCTAGCAATCTGATAGGCAAACAGTAATCCCTCTTTCAGTGACAAGCTAGCAGGTGTTTTATTCTTGTACAAACATGATTATCATAATTCCATTAATTTTTTTTTCTTTGCCAAAAACTCTGCATGATTCTCAATATTTTAACACAAATGGTAACTTGCAATTAATTTATCATAAAAACATCCACATATGCTCCCAACTTTGTTAAATTTTCGGATAGGATCTTGCATAATTTTTAGAGATTGTTAGGTAAGGACTATAAGGTGAAGAAAAATAAATGGATAAAATGAGTTGCATTAAAGTCACTCTAACGAGGGTGCAGTGGGAGTCGAAGATAAAGGTTATGATAAGTTAAAAGAGAACGTAGGGGTCGAGTGTGGAGTCTGGACGCATCACATGTCCATCATACAAGGGTCGAGTGTGGAGTCTAGACGCATCATGCAGGAGTTGAGTGTGGAAACAGCAGCACTACGACATGAGTCAAGAGTGGAGTCTAGAGAGTAAGCATAGGGTTCTAATTTTTAATTTTTTTTAAATCATAAACTACGAAAACAAGCCAAACCCAAGCCCGAATTTAATAGAACGAAGACCAATTTTTTTAATTTTGTTTAAGTTCATGATGATGTTCGAGTTCAAATTCTAGACTGACTTTATGTTCGACAAACAAATTTGAATTGCTTTTAAGTTTGACAAACTTCGAATTTGAAGGATTATGTTCGCCAAACACGGTGACTTAGACTGCAACCAAAAACTAACAACCTCGACAACTCAGCCTCCCTAGAATAACTCGAACTACCTAGAGGAAATCAGCCTCTACAGATAAATTAAACTCCATCTGTTACATAATCTGGAAATCGCTATGAAAAAACCTACTCCGACAATTCGATCCCAATCTTTGTTGATCCCTATTGCTGGTGTCTCCCATGTTATCATTGCGCCCTTCCTATCACTGCAAATATTTTCACTTGAAATCTTTGAATACGTTCTCCAAAGGCCCTGTCGATCTCCTCCTATAATCTCTCATTGACGAATCAACTACCACAATCTAACTTCAGTCAATGGCTAAGATCATATTGTTGTTTTTCCACGACACTGGAGAATCTAGGTTAGGGCCTTAGAACCTTCGACTCAACCAACTCAAATGCTACAACAAACTACTTTGCACAAAGGAATAAACACGGCAGTAAATCAACTAGTGCACAAATAGACAACTTATTACAATTTTTCAACAACCCAACTTCATTATATTATCAATCTCTAATACAATTGTCTAGGGCTCCTGTACTAGGGATCATGGCCCTCATGCAATCATTGATACAATAATACAAACTAGGGTTTGGTTTCAGTCCTTCGACAACCAGTCTACCCTGAACAAGACAACACTTGACCTACTTGTTGATGTAGCGCTCCACAGCCCTTTCAGTCTGAGTGGAATTTACCCAAACCATTCCTAGGTCTTGGAGATCTCATGTGCTTTAGCCTCTCCACCAATTTTCATGGCTAGAGTACATCCGATGCTACCACAAATCAACACTCCCTCTTAGTGAGGAATGTGCTCTAGTAATGCTCCACCACTGAACATCACACTGATCCTTCTGCACAGGTACCTGTGTTGATGCTTGGCATGCTACCCAACATCCCTTGCATTGTTGCTTCTTGTACTGCTACCCATGGCTCTACCACTGCCATTGCCACTGCTACATCTGTACTGCAACTCCCTCTCAACATGTTGCCCCTGCTGCCCATAGCACTGCCATTGCTAACTACTGCATCTGCAACTCAGTTACCGAGAAGTAAGTAACTGATCTACCCAAACACTGACATCCTTGTCAATCTGGAAGCCTCTTGATGCTAAAGCTACCTCTGTTGCTATCCTACGCTCCCTCTGTTGCCTTTGCACTGCTGCAAACACCTTTGTGCCTCTCGCACTAATGCAACCTCCACTGTGCCTCTCACACTACTGCAATCTCCATTGTGCCTATCGCACTGCTGCAAACACCTATGTGCCTCTTGCACTCCTGCAACCCCCACTACACTGCTACAGACCTCTACACTCTTAGCACTACCTTGTCGCTTCATCGCATCTTGCTTCTTCCCGACATCCGTCATCCTGCCACTGTCATTAGGGGCTCCCGTAGCAAGATATGATCCAAGAGTTTGCGCACCTCAAGGATCCTGCCCCTCATCTTCTATAGTCCTCCTGACTATAGCTCGATGTCAACCCACCTTTTCTCTAGGGTGCATGAGCACTCATGGCACAGTCGGCATCAGTCTCGACTTCTTTCTCTGCCTTAACCGGAGTTGCCTTGGAGTTAGAAGCCTCTCCTTTATTCTTCTTCCTGGGACACTGGGTTGCATAATGACCCATCTCCCCACAATGGAAGCACTTCACCTTGGAGATGTCCTTCTTCCTCTTCCCTTGTTGTCTAGCAGATGCCAAAGCCTCATCCTCCTCCTCTTTTTTTATTCGACCTCCTTTGCTACTACTTCCTGCCTTGGTCAACCATTTGATCTCTTTTTAAGTATGGGGGTTTACGCAGTGCAATATAATGCACTGCGTAAACCCCCATACTTAAATTCAAAAAGAGTCAAGGGATCTCTACTTGAATGGTTCATGAGGCACAATACTTGCTAAGGTTTTGCAAATGGGGTAGCAAGCTAAGTGGGCTTGATTGTGGGGAAAAACTCCACAGTTAAGCGCGCTTGAGCCAGAGGAGTTCTGGGATGGGTGACCTCCTGGGAAGTCCTGGTTACCGGGTGCAAGCCCCGGAAGTGATGATTGATGCTATGTGATTCGTTCTCCACTTTTCACTAGTTTCAATCCACTTCTTCACCCCTGTGAGCATCACCCGATGCAATGAGTGCTAAGTGAACTATTCAAAAATCATGAGAAATTAGTCAGTTACGACTACCTCTCATGGAAATGGTCATACGTGAATGACTTACTTAACGCAGTTGAATCCCAAAATGATATCTAACATTTGATCTCTTCTTAGTGAAGAGCCGCCCACATCTCTTCTCATCCTAGAAGAGTAGCTCTCCCCAATATGCCTTGGACAAATGTCTCCCACTCCTCGGAGACTGCATTCAGGGCAGTCATCACCATGAACTCACGATCCGGCGTGGCACCTCTGGAAGTAAGTTGGTCCCGAATCCCCTACAATCTTAGAAGGTATAGATCTATCTGCTCCCCCTTCTACACCTAATACGACCATAGCTGATTCTCTAATAGCATCTTTCGCTGCACAGAAGTGCCCTGATACAATGTCGTCAAAGTATCCCACATCTCCTTTGTCATGTTCTTTTCGGCAATATGTGGTACGACATGATCCTTCACCCCCTCAAGGATTATGCACTTTGCCCTCGCCATTACATCCTCATATTTCTCATTATCAGTTGGGTTTACTGGGATAGCCACGGTTCTCAAGGCGAAGCCCTTGATGCGATGTCTATCCAAGACTAACAGGGTCCTCGCCTTCCAAATGACAAAGTTGGAAGCCCTGTACAACCTGTCCTGATCCCTCAGTCCATTCATTGCCATCTCTGCTCCTCTTTTGGACTCCCTCTGAATTTCGACTTCCCTCCTGGGAATCTCCCTCTAAGTCCTGATTTCCCTGCTCGAAATCTTCCCGCCAAATTTCAAACCGCTCCTCTCCAATCCTCTTTGCAATTGGAACTCGGATCTGGATTTCTTGGCTAGAAATCCGTCAAGGCAACGGCTCCCTCTAACTTGGTTCCATCCCGTTAGGTATTGTTCTGCTCCGACAAAAACAACGCCCCACCAACTCCACAATCTGCCCACAACTCCCTAGGCCCCGACAACTGAAGAAACTGAGCCTTCCAGATCTGCGCAATCCCGGCAAAGGCTAAATCACTCCTCTAGCCAACTGCGTCAAGCCTACCTAGCTAAGTAGGATGAGGTGGCTATTCATGAGCCTCTTCTGCCTCTCTCTACCTCTGCATTAGCCCTCTCTCTGGCTCAAAATGATGACGTGTGCTCTCTGTGTCACTCCTTCTCTGCTACCTTTTGCTTAGGAGCAACTTTGTCTCTCGCGACAGCTGCTATTGCTGCAAATTTCCGTTATTGTTGGTGCCTTCAGTCCTCCTGTGATCTGCAACGCTCTGATACCATGTTGAAATTTCTAAGTCTGACACGTTAGAAATCCCTACTGCATTATCTGATTTATTTCACCTACTTGTTTATTCCATTAACAAGTTATTTATACATATAAATACTGAAAATAAACACAAATGCAGCATTAACTCATATACAAATCAGCAACTGAAATACTAGACAAACACACAAGGGACACCGTTATTTTTGGACAATTGTCCCCAGAAAAACCCAATGCGGGAAAACCGTAGTAGCAGTTCTGAAGATTTTATTATTATGCAGATTTCTTGAGTACAACTAGGGTGTTGAACTAGCTCACCCAACAGAGATTGTTACATGGCAATAATACCTCTTCTCGGAGACAGATATTTAGCCTCTTAACTCTAGCCTGCCCCACAAAAATCCTTTCGGCTCTTCTCCTAGGCTCTGCGTCAACCCTGCTAGCCTCAGCATAGCTCCTGAACCCTCTGCGTCAACCTTCTGCCTCTCTACGTCAACTCTTTGGCCTTTTGCGTCACCCACGCAGGCCCCTCAACCTCTGCATGACCCCTGCTACCTCTGCGTAGCTCTGGCTGCCTTTGTGTCAGCCTCTTCAATCATTGGGATGACCCTCAGGCGCTATCTCTACCTCTCTACTATGTACTCACTACCCATCGCTGCAACAGATCATTAGTTCGAATTTTCTCAGCAAGCCCTGCTCCAGAAAATCGAACTCACTGATCAATCTTGGTGTATCTCCAATTGACCCTCATGAACTATCTCTGCCTCTCTGCTATGTACTCACTGCCCCTCGCTACAACAGATCACTAGTTCGAATTTTCTCAGCAAGCCCTGCTCTAGAAAATCAAACTGACTGATCAATCTTGGTGTATCTCCAACTAACCCTCAAGCCTCCTCTTATACTTTTCCTGTTGAGTCTTCAACAGCCGAGATTAAGTCTCTAATCAATGCCTAAGATAGATTTGGCTTGATCCATGTCATTTAGAACCTTTTCACCCAATTTTATATTAATACCCATTAATCTTTTAATTCTCCTAAGTTTAGACTTAGGAACTCCATTTAAAATATTTTTTATTTTGATATCTCTCTAACCGAGCGGAATTTCCCCAAACCATTTATGGGCCTTGTAGAGCTCATGTGCTTTAGCCTCTCCACCAATTTTCATGGCTAGAGCACATCTGATGCTACCACAAATTAATAGAGAGAAACTTCCACACTAGATTGTCAATTGGGCATCTAAATTATTGTGCCCAAAATTGTTGCTAAAGAATAATAATAAAACCCTCACCTGCTGCACCGGTTTTCCCACGGGTTTTTCTTCAAACAATTGTCCAAAAATAATTGTGTCAAAATTCTTGTGTGCTAGAATTTCTCAGTTTCCAGCATTTTATTTTCCGCAATATTTTTTATAGTGAAAATTGCAATTGTGATTTTATTCGTTGTTTGTCGTAGCAAATAAATTGCACAATTAAATTTTGAGTTAGAAGAATAATTTCCGGTCGCTGCAACTGATAAAAATTCCACATGATATCGAAGCACAACTGATCAACCGAAGAGCTCAAGAGCGAAAAGAAGGAATTTTGCTCCTCAGTGTGGGCAGCAGGCTGAAATTCCCTAAAGGGCAACACAATCTTTTTGCCAGGAGGCCGAATTGCTTGAGGAAGACCGATTTCTCTAAGAGGGGTAGAAAAATTCGATCCTTCCATAGCAAGTGATTCCAGAGGCAAAGGGAGCAGCTCGGATTTTCTCATTGAGCAGATCTCTAGCCGGACGCAGAGGGTTTTTGCAGCAAATCGCTAGAGCAGAGCCAACATCGGGGTGGAAAAGAAGAATAACACACTAAATTCTTCAGCATAACCATGGACAGAAGTAACATTCAGGAGAATTGAAATTTGTCTTCCAGATTGGAGGACGAATTTGCTTGCTTATCAGGATCAGCTTCACAAGGTGTCTCGTATATAGACAGTGGAGCATCAGCTCACATGACAATGGTTAGAGAATATTTCTCTAGCTACAAGGAGGAGCAAATGGCCTTCTAGATTACTATGGGAAACAGAACAAAATGTACTCCAGTAGATAGAGGTACCATAGATTTTCAGAGGGAGTCAGGAGCAAGCACCAACGCTACAGAGGTATTGCATGTACCAAGATTGGGTATGAACGTGATTTCAGTATCCCAATTACAGGATAAGGGGCATGATATTCACTTCGTAGGAAAGAAAGTGTATTTCAAACACCTGAGCTGGAAAAAGGTAAGACAGATTGGAGTTCGAAGTAACAAATTGTACCGATTACAGATTGATTTTCCAATGGCACTAATAGGCGAGCTGAATGAGTTATGGTGTAGGAGAATAGGACATCTACACCATGGAGCACTCAGGATGCTCGGGGAAACAGTAACAGGGATTCCATAACTTGACACGGAACACGATGATGTGTGCAAAGGATGCATACATGGGAAGTATGCTAAGGCAGCATTTCCAAGAAGTGACAGCAAAGTTGATGGCATGTTAGGACTCATACATTCAGATACTTACAGCCCGATGTCCACTAGAGCTCTCAACGGTGCTGAATATTTCGTCCCCTTTGTTGATGACCATTCCAAGAAAACCTGGACCTACTTCTTGAAGACCAAAGATGAGGTCTTCGATCGTTTCATAGAGTCTAAAGCTCTCTTGGAAAATGTGACAGGGAAGAAGATCAAGGTGCTTCGCTCAAATAATGGTGGAGAATATATTGATACAGAATTCACAGAATTTTGTGCGAAGAAAGGCATCCAAAGAGAATGGACAGCTCCACATAATCCACAGCAAAATGGTGTAGCGGAAAAGCAGAATCATTATTGCAACTGCAAAGGCTATGTTATATGACCATGATCTACCCAGATTTCTATGGGCAGAGGCATGTAACATGGCAGTATGTATTCAGAACAGGACTCCTCATAGAGCATTGGGGAAGAACACCAGAAGGAGTCTCCACAAGGAAGAAACCAGAAGTTAGCCACTTCAGAATTTTTGGCAGCGTTGCTAATTGCCAGATGAAAGATGTACCAAACTGGATCAGACTTCAAAGAATGTGTTCTTCGTCGAGTACAACGAAACCTCAAATGCATACAAAATCTACACTCCTAGCAATAGGAAGATTGTAGTAAGGCGAGACGTGAAGTTCATGGAGGACCAAGCCTTCTGGAGATCTTGTGAGATTCTTGCAGGTGATCAGAATCAGTCAGCAGAAGCTCCTTTGGTCCAGCAACAGGGGCAGCCAGTGGGACAAGCAAGAGGACAGTCACAAGGATTGAGTACTATGACCAGTACTAGTATTTCCTGAGGTGCAAGAAATTCGGGGAGCTCTCAGCAGATGGAGGAGCAGAGGCACGATGAGGAGATGGTTGAACCTCCCATGACTAGTGATCGATCCAGCAGAGAGGTTCATCAGACATTGAGAGATGCAGAGGAGTTTATTGGCATTCCTAGGACAAACAAAAGACAGCGCAGACAGCATGATAGATACCAAGCATTGGTAGCTCAGGTTGTTGAACCTTCCAGCTTTCAGAAGGTTGTAGCACATCAGATATGGATAGATGCCATGGTAGAAGAGTGTAGCTCTATCATGACGAATGATGTTTGGGAGGTAGTGCCAAGGCCGGAAGATGGATCAGTTGTAGGTTCTAGATGGATCTACAAGATCAAATATGCTGCAGATGGCAGTGTGGAGAAATACAAGGCTGGGTTTGTGGAAAGGGGTATGCACCGAATAGATTATGAGGAGACCTTCGCCCCAGTTTCCAAATACACTTCTATCCAGTCAGTTATATCCCTAGCAGCTCAGATGGGATGGCAGATTCACCAGATGGACGTCAAGACAACCTTCTTGAACGAGGTGATAAAGGAAGAAGTGCACATAGAACAGCCAGAGGGCTTCGAGACTTATGAGAGGCGCACTCATGTGTGCACACTGAAGAAAGCTCTATACGGACTCAAGCAGGCTCGCAAAGCATGGTATGGTAGGATTGACAACTACTTGCAACAGATGGGATTCGTCAAGAGTGATAAAGATCCCAACCTTTACTATTTGATGGTAAAGGGTGAGCCACTCGTTCTAGTTTTGTATATGGATGATCCCTTTTTGACAAGATCACCAGGGCTCATAGAGCACTACAAGAGGAACCTAGCAGCAGAGTTCGACATAAAGGATTTGGGGTTGATGCACTATTTCCTAAGATTTGAAGTATGGCAAAAGAATGGGGAGATCTTCCTTGGACAAGGAAGATACGCTATAGATATTCTGAAGAGGTTCAGAATGCAGGATTGCAGACCCATGTCTACACCCATGATCACCAACTAGAAGAAGATAGTGCATCGGACGACAAGGATGTCGACCCCACCTTATATAGACAGCTTATTGGATCTCTCATGTATATAGTCAATACAAGGCCAGAGATTTTCTTCGCAGTCAATACCCTTAGTCAGTTCATGGTAGAGTCAAAGAGGGTACAATGGGCAGCAGCGAGGCACATTCTGAGGTATGTGTGTGGCTCAGTTAAATATGGGTTGAGGTATACTCGAGGAGATGATGTCAAAATATGTGGATTCACAGATGCAGATTGGGCAGGCAATTCAGTGGATAGGAAAAGTACCTCAGGGTATTGCTTCAGTGTTGGATCAAGAATAGTTTCTTGGTGCAGCAGGAAGCAGAAGTCAGTAGCACTAAGCTTTGCAGAAGCAAAGTATATGGCAGCAAGCAGCATAAATGCAGCAGCATAAATGCAGCGTATATCAGTTACGCAATGGTTGGTGGGCAGAAGCAACCAGACATCAGCGGCGTAACAGGAGATGATCTAGAGACAGGGTGTTGTGGCAGCATGTGCAGCACTAGAACACGTTCCTCGCTAAGGAGTGTTAGTTTTTGTAGCATTGGATGTGTTCTAGCCACAAAATTTGGTGGAGAGGCTAGAATACATGAGATATTCAAAGACCATAAATTGTTTCTGGAAATCCCGCCTCGAAGTATCTCGATTAGATTATTAACCATTTTTTAAATATTTCCTAAGTCTAAACTTAGGGAATTGGTTAATTAATCAGTATTAATTGAGATAAGGTGAGAATCATCTAGAAACTCACACGAATTGATCCAGAGATGATCCTAGCCATTGATTAAGTTTTAATCTTGGTCGTTGGTTCTCCAACAGTGGATTATAAGAGGAGGTCGATGTGGTGGTGGAGAACACACCTGAGCAGATACTCAGTTGCCCAAGCAATTCGATTTTCTCAGTAGCAGTAGCTCAGTAGAGAAGATAGAGCCAAAGTGTGAGTAGCAGGTGGAAGAGGAGGGCAGCAGCATTCCAGGAGGAAGGTTTCTAGTCCCCAAAAGTGGCAAAGTAAGGAAGCCCAAAATTCTCATATGGCCAGCGTAAGCTCTACGCAAAGGATGATGCAAGAGGCTCAACGCAGAGGTTGGGGAGGTAATTTCGGAGGCAAAAAATAGTTGTGGGGTGAAAGAAAATTCCACACTAGATTTTGCCAGTCTTTTCCTCAGATTAGATCGCCAGTTGGGCATCTAAATTATTGTACCCAAAATTGTTGCTAAAGAATAATAATAAAATACTCGTCTACTACATCAGTTTTCCTGCATTAGGATTTTCCGGGGACAATTGTCCAAAAATAGCTATGTAAAAATTCTTGTGTGCTAGAATTTTTTAGTTTCTAGTATTTTATTTTCCGTAGTATTTTTTATGGTGAAAGTTGCAGGTGTGATTTTATTCGTTGTTTGCCGTAGCAAGTTAACTGCATAATTAAATTTTCAGTTAGAAGAATAATTTCCAGTTGCTTCAATAGATAAAAATTTCACATGTGTATTGAGCTGGAGTTAATTTTGTCGTTTTACATTTTCAATCAACAGTTTATTCATCGTCCTCTTGAGGATTTTGCGTTGGATATGGAAAATTTGCCTTAGTTTGGCTTGTAACAGCGTCTTAGTTTCGATTATATAACGGTTTATTTGGCTCTCCTGAAAATCCATGGGATGCCTTCCTTTGTTGGTCATGGGATGTGGGTTAAGCTTGTTGGTACTCTAGCTAGACCAGTTCAGTGGATATTCCCTGCAATGGCATACCCTCCTTCAATTCCGGAGAGTCTAGACTTTGGTTCGTTGCTTGATAGGTTCTTGGACTCGGTCGAGGCAATGCAGGTTGCCAGGCAGCAGCAAGACGACATAGCATATATACAGCAACAGTCACCTCATCTCCTCTTGGAAGCCAAGTTCCTTCGACTTCTAAGCAATTTGGAGCTTTCTTTGAATGAATTGCGTGAGGAAGTCATTTCTCTCAGCGCTCGCGTTACCGCTTTGGAGGAATCCATGGCTGGCAGCGCTACACTCGAATTGGGAGGCATTGATTCCAGTGTTGCTTCTGGAAGCCTTGTCACTCGCAGAGGACTAACAATCCTGGTATTGGTCGTTGTTGATGGGAAGGATTAAGGTCAGGTCTACTGGTTTTTGTTAAAAATCTATGAAGTTATATCTTGCTCTGTAAATACCTTCTTATACTTGGGACTTTTTGTCGAGTTATAAGTAGATATCTCTTTAGCATAGGAAAGAAATGCAGCTCCACAGTAGGCATTAATTTTGTATGGACTAAAGAATACTTCTGCTTCCAAAGAATAGAAAGATCTTGTAAGGGTTTTGGCCCATAATCCAATTTTTATTGATACAAAACCCTTACCCATTTCTTTTATATATATATATATATATATTAATATATAATATACACAACTATAAATATTTTTATATATTTTGAGAATTTAAAATATGTATATGGATGAATTTAATGGCGAACCTTATCCGAACCTCATCACCAAATTTCAATTTGAATCGAACTTTATTATTGTCGAACTCGAGATTGAAGTCGACCCATGTGACATAAATTGAGGCAAGATACATGGAAAATATTTTGAATCTAGCTTTTATGAGGAAGGCTCAAGTTGTATGCTACTTGGTTAATCCTTTTATTAATCTGATATAGTCCGTAGAACTTTGGTGTCCATCTGTTCTTTCCTTATTGTTTTAAGGATCAATGTTTGTAAGGTTGAAGCTTCACAAATACCCAATCTCCACCTCAAATTCTCTTTCTGTTCTATGTTGCTTTGCTTGTTGTTTCATACAATTTCTTGCGATATTTAAATTTTCCTTGTGTTCTTTGAAGGACCTTTTGGTTTTCTTCTAATTTATCCTTTACCGCGAGAATTTTTGTTTCTTGTATAGTAAATTCTTTGCATTTAGGGGGCTCATAACCGTAAGGAACTTGAAATGGAATCATTTTGGCTAAAGTGTGATAAGTCGAGTTGTACCACCATTTAGCAATGTGTAACCATTGAAACCACTTATTTTGTTTGTCTGTTAGAAAACAATGAAGATAAGCTTAGTCCAAACATTTATTGACAATTTTCGGTTGACACTGTGTGGATAAATGGGTCGAACTCAAGTTGAGCTACATTCTGATTTGTAACAAAAGCCAAAGTCTTCCACTGAATGGTGGTTTAAGGTTGACCACCAACTCTGGAACTCAATGCTAACTCTCAGCGATTACCAAAACATTTTCAAATTTGGCTAGAAGTTTAAGACTTTTGTTGATTGGGAGTGCTCACAAATGGCGATTTGAAGATGATTGCAAAATGATGGTGGTTTGAACATGATTGCAAACTGTGGAAACTTTGCTCTAAGGCTCAACAATCCCAACAACATTTCCTAATTTAGATCAAAGTTGATGTTTTCTATTAACTGTAAGTGCTTGTAAAGGGCAATTTGAAGATGACAGCAAACTAATGTCATTTTAAAGATAACTGCATACTGAAAAATGATCATAGCTTCAACTCTAAGCACAACTTTGACTTTGGCTCTTGTTGTCACACAGAATGTCTAGGCACCGCGACAACGGCTCAGATCGGGGGCTGTCACCCTGATCCCCAATCCCTCCATTTAAGCTATCTCCCTACAGTAGGCTAAGGGGAATAGACCCTGTAGAAAAGTGGAATGAAGAAGCGCTAGTTGGGGACCAACCAATTCGGGAGACAAAGTGAAGCGATCAAGTACTTGATTAAGATTTAGCAAGACTTATAGGATTTGATTAGATTTTAAACGATTGATACCAATGCCTTATGGAGTCAACGATCTTGCTAGGAAAATTAAGACCACGTAATCAATTAACAATTGTTGCTTAAATGAATGACTATCTTATATGAAATGCAGATCCTAAAACTAATGTGAGATGCAAGAATCTTCGTTAATTTTAGTTAAATGCCTATTTAAATGTGAATCCTTCAATCCTTTCTGTGTTGAACCTGATTTCGTAGTAATTGGCAAAGAGAAGATCAATAGAAGCACACTAAGGTGATTTCGTAGTAATTGGCAGAGAGAAGATCAAGAGAAGCACAATAAGGTGTGATTAACGATACCTCTCCTGAAATTTTAACATATCAGGTGCCTCCGACGCTGCAGAGAACTGTGGCTCTGACGACTGCAAGGTCACTGTTTTAAGTACTATTAAAACAGGCTTCTCAAGAAAAGACGGATGGAGATCTATCTATCTATTGACCAAGCTTATGCTTGGAAGTAAATTTTATCAATGCAAAGTTAACTTATATGCAAATGCACCGGAAGATGAGATGAAGTTAGACTTGAGAATGGGAAAACACTTATGCCACAAAAGCCCTCAATTACCCAAATGAAATGCTAGCTTTTTTTTAAATGAAGACTTAGAAAATAAACTCTTGAAGATACTATAGTTAAAACACTAGCTTATTTCAAATATTCTTGATACAATTTAGCTCAAAGAGAACAAAAACAACTTTGCAATTCAATATCAATGTCAATAGAGGCTCAAAATAATACTCAGTTTATGAAACAAAGGATGGTATTTTATCACAATTCCATGATAGAGCACTTAATTTTCAGAAATTATTTTTTAGGACAACAGTAAGAAAAGCTTTATGACAGCAGCAATATGACAATGAAAACAATAAGCTATCAATGATATTTTTATGCCAAAAATTTACCAGAATTTTTCCAAACTTGCCCACATGAATTATCAAAAAATTTCAGCCTGTTGTGATGTGATTTCCGGAATTATATCAGATCTGATACACTTATTACAGCCAGCAATTAAAACATGAAATAAGTCTAATGATGATGCCCAACTCAAGAAATTAATTCCTTAATGTATTAGACAACTTAGAAACTAATTTTAGGCTTACCCACATGAAATTTTTCCATTGTTATATTTCAGACTTCAGAAACAGAATTATTCAGAAATAACAGTGACCCAAAATGTAGATCTAGGCCAAATTCTTGATACACATCAAACATAAATGACTTATTAATGTATTTAACAATTTTTTTAGTTAATTTCAAACCACTTAAATGTGTTTTTCACCACTATTAGAAAGGTATATGACTGTTGTAGCAAACAATGAGGAAAAAGATGGCTTAAAGATCAAACCCTTAGTCCCGAAGCCTTGAAGATCACTTGCCCAAGTTGCCAAAAAAATTTCAATTTCTGAAACACAAATTTTTACCAAATTTTCTGCAAAAACACACCAATGATTAGCTTCAGAAAATCAAATATTCAAATCAGAAATGGAGCAAGGGACTCTAGGGCCAATGAGAGCTAGCACTAGGCGCAATAGAACTAGCGTTGGGTTAAAAGAAGGCAGATCTCGCCTTAGGAGCCCCAAAACTTGAAACCCTTGTTCTGAAAAAATTTATTTTGCTTCAGATCTTCAGAATTATTGCAAAATCTTTAATGGTTAGCCTTGTAAAAAGATTTGGGATAAGATATTGCCCTCCAGAGCCTAGATTTGTCTCAAAACCCCTAGATCCGCTTGAAAAAATCTCAAATCTGAAGATTTACTTAGTTGATTTCTCAGATCTATTCCTACAAACAATCTTTGAGCCCAGATCTTGCCCTCCAGGGTCTAAATCTAGCTCAGATCTGAAGATTTACTTGGCTGATTTCTCAGATCTATTCCTCCAAACAAGTGAAAAAAGAAAAACCAAATACCCAATATGTACAAAAATAGAGAAAATCCCAAAACCCAAGTGTTAAAATTCAAAATTATGTTACAAAATTTCAGATCAACACAAGTAAATAACAGATCTATACAAATAATTTACAGATCTATCAGATCTGAGGAATATGAGTCCAACTCCGCTCCCAGATCTGATAATCTAAGGCTCTTAATAGCCAGATCTATCAAAATTTCCACAAAATATTTAAAAGATTTCGAAATTTTAGTGAGGTACTAGCCCAAAAACACCCTGCAGAAAAAAGATTATCGTTAAATAAATTCTGAGGCTTATATGAAGTAGGCTCTTCAGAAAATATGTGTTGAGAGTTGGTTGGTCCAACCAAGAACTATCCCCAAACGCTCAATGAGAATCTGAGAGATCTTCTGCAAACACTAGATCAACCATCAAATCAAGTAGATAAATAGAACAACAATAAAATTCTGAAAAAATAGAGATACTTGCTACTTCAATCAAAATTAAAAATGTTACCTTAGATCCTACAAACTGAATAAGATACTTGTATTCAGATTATTCTAAGAGAGCTATTAATTGATAGTTTTCACATAATATTAAGCAGAAATTAAAACAATGTTACCATAAATTCATGAAGAGGAACACTACAGCACGTTGAAACCCCAAAGACTTTTGCATTAATTCAAAAAATTATGCAAGAAAGCTTGAGAGCTTAGTACACGATCCAGAGATCGGATGATCCTGACTAACAAAATGACCTCTTATTTAAAGATAAATCCTCCAACGGCTAGTTCGAGTGATCCACGTTGAAGCAATCTCGACTGTTGATGAGGATTAAAATTTCTTTTAATCTCATCCGTCGAAATTATAAATTATTGAGAAAATTCGAAATTTTCAATTAAATGCATTTTAATTAATTCAAAAATTAAATTTTTGAGTTAATTTGCTCAAAATTTTGACTTTGACTTAACCCCAGGGATCAAAGACTTAAAAGTTAGCAAAATAATTAATTTACCTTAGTCCCTAGACCTCTTAAATTTTAATTTTTTAAAGGACCAACGAATTTTGCCTTTGGAGAATTTAAATTTACCTAGGACCTAGAATTAATCAAATTTTTGGCTTAAGATTTTAATTAATTTTGGCCAGAAAATTTAATTAATTAACCTATGAGGGGATAAATTATTTTCTAACCTTCAAGGCACTTTACATCATGATTTCACATTTTTTACATCTCAAGGGGGAAAACCCATTTGCAAAAGACCCTCACAGACTACCCAATTCTGTGACACAAATATAATCTAGCAGATTAAGCAATTTGTAATAGAAAAACCTAACCAAATAGTTAAGATTATTCCCAAATCACTTTTACGTAGACTCGATCTAAAACACTAGGACTCCCCTAAGATCCTAGCGACAAAATCCATTCCGGCTTTGGGGTAACGCTGAAGGAAAACTCTGCCAACCATCCGAGAATGGATCGGTGAGACAAAAAACCTCCTGGAACATAGATCATCACCAGAAAATTAGGTTTACCTAGGCAATTACATACACGACACGGATTTGCTGAGATTATTTACAATTTACAAATGCAGAAAGAGTTTACAATATAACATGATCAGGTTGATGATGATAGTTGAACAACACGGACACGTCAATCAGGCGTTATCCCTTTTGCCAAAAAAATGGGGTGTACTGCTATGGGTCGTTGACACGTAGTGGTCAACAGCTCTCATTCTAGCTATGGCTCAGTCTAAATTGCACACGCATGATTAAAAGGGCTTCAAAACTAGAATCCTCAATGTGGAAGGACAAAAATATTTCTACAATGCTTACAAAGATAAAGATCAAAAACTATGAACCTCCACATGGCAAACTTGATGACAATTTCCGCTTCTATTGAAAATGCACCCATTTACAATACAATTTAACTAGCAACTTACAAAAAAAACTATTTGCAAATTACAAATAATCTTGATTCTGAATATGAATTGACCTTTGGAAACGAATGTACAAACCATGCCAAGTTCCTTACAATGTCCAAGATTTTGCTCCCAAACATTGTAAACAAAATTGCTCCTTGAAATTCCATAAGCATATGAACTAAACGTGGTGAGGAACTGGTTTCAATTCCTTAACAAAAGATTAAAAAATCCAAAACTGGATCTGCATACACACAGAGGACCTCCAAAAATATATCTGCCAACATTTACATGAAGTTGCCATGCATACTTCAATCAACTTGAGATTTGAAAGTTTTCTCTAAACCAAGAGCATTCCAAAATGATGAACTAACATGTTCTAATCAATTTGCAACCACCGTCACTTATTTTTAAGGAAGTGTTGAGAGATTAACTTTGCAATCTCGAACATAGTAACATAGTCGGCTAGAAGCCATTAAAAGGATTTGGGAGCATATCATGGCCAACAATCTCCAAAATCATTTAGAGACACCAAGGAACTTCATTGTAGGTAAACTAGAGACCGAAGCATTTGCTTTGCTTTGTGGGTTATGTGTCTTGATCATTTGACAGTCCTCACACGAAAATATGTTGAGAAAATTCTTACAACGATTTGTTCTCAAAGTTACATTTGAAACCCTAACCTTATCATAAATGAAAGTCAGGTTCTCCTAGCCATTCTTCCCGCTCTCAAGGCCAAACATGGGATGACTGCATAGCTATCTTACGCAAACAAAGCTAGTGGGTGAGATAAACAGTAAGACAACTATAACAATTCTATCGTTGAATAACAGAGCCACGTCAGCTCTAACCAGCGAGTCATTGGGTCTCTCTGTAATGAAAAGGGTCCTGAGTTTGCATGTGTTGTTAGATTACTCCAATGGAGAAAAGCTCTACTAGATCTCTAACGGCACTATGCTCTCCACCACACTATATCAAACTAGTTGAAATGCTCTTGGTAAAAGCAGATTCCCCTACATAACAAATCGCAAGGGTGGTAAAGTCGGCTTTGAAGCTATGAGTCCCAGAGAGATGAGAGAGGAGAAAATCAGGTCTGAGAAGAAAGATTCAACATCAATTCCTCATTGCTGATGTCGTAGGCTTGAGAATTAAGAACTAGGACATAGAGCATAAATCCAAGCCTGAAAGCAGGTGAGTAGAGCAAACGGCAAATATTCACAGGCAGAGCCCAAGTTGAGGATGTCGTGGTGAAGGTGGAATGCGTAAAGAGAGTGGGAGTTTGGCAGTAGGAACAGAATGGACACATAGAACAATGCTGGCATTGATACCAGAAAGCTGTTGTAAGAAGTTAATAGCACACAGAGAAACAGCCAAGGGTTTTAGAACTGCTCAAGTGGCAGATCTGATGAACTCAAAGAGGCAGACATGATGGGTTTCTGAGCGAGACCTACTTTGATACCACTGTTGGGCTGCAGACCAGGAAAAAAGAATAAGTGTGAATTACATTATCATTAAAATGACAGACATTTAAATTGTAAATACATGTTTATGACCGTTGGATTCATATTCCAAGGTCTCTTGGACTCCTAATGACAGATCGCATTCTTCACGGTAACCCTTATGGATTACATGTCTAACAAATATAACACTAGAAATCATTCCCTTTACCATGAAAAGATACAGATAACTATTATAATGGCATTTTGAAAAGACATGAATGAACATTCACGAGTTATGCACAGGTGAAATATGGATCAAGATATTGGCAAATTGAGAAAAGCAATTGACGTGAGGTGATTTAAGAAATACACAAAGCATACCGGCCATGGCAATAGGCAAGCCAAACATTGTTAGCAGCTTTAGCATAACATGATTAGCAGTGAAAGTTTGAGATATGAGTATTTATGAACAATAAACCCAACGTTTAATATTTTAAATCAGAAAACCCACCTGAAGATCCGCTGCAGCCTGTAAAGAGGTAATAGCTTGCGACTTGTATTCAATTTCTTTCTCTCTTTCTGCAATCAACTTGCTCTGGATATTTAAATCAATATTCTTCTCCTCTAGGATCAGTTCTGCCAGAAAAATGAATCGAGTTTAAAATAATTAAAAGAATCCATTTTATGAAAACATAACTACAATTCAAACAGACAGAAACCATGCGCAAAAGAAATCCAATCCTCTCCCAAGCAAAAATATTTCAAATATCATTCCTAAGCAAATTTCTCTAACTAATGAAAGCAAGACCAAAGCACACGGAAAAACCTGCAAACACAAGTCATCCAGATACTATCATGAAATTTTGAAATGATTACTACAAAAAAATTTATAACAAAATGGAGATATTTTGGAGCCACATTTTAAGGAGTAACAAAAATCTATAAGCACGAAAAGACACAACATGAACCATAACAGCATAATAAGAACTTGAAAAGTCACACAGAGGATGCCAAAAAGAACCTGAGAAGCAGCTAACACAAGAATAGAATACCAGCACCTCCTCCACGACAGGTTAAAAGTTAAAACTTTCACCTAAAGGCTTCGTCAATGTGCCTTTTTACAGCTTGCATCATTAGATTATCATTTATCTTTCATTCTTTATGACACCTTCATTCAACATTCAATCTGTTCAAATGATTAAAGGAGGCAATCCCTGGGTTATCTGCTGAAGCTTGTGATAGCTTTGAAATGTCTTCTGCATATACTTGGTGTCTTGGCATGTAAAAGATGATTTATTGCCTCTTCAGGTGCTTGCTTGGAGTAAGTGATTTGTGTCTTCTTTCCTAAGTCTAACTTAGGAAAAGTACAATAACTAAAATCAATTAATTATTGTGGACTATTAAGTAATTTCTAAGGATAAATAAGTTAATTATTTTAGTGATTTCAACTTAGAAATGACCCCAACCGTTGATCTCCTAGATCTTCTAGAAAGGAGATTAGGGTTAGGGATTTGGGCTTGATGAAGATTATAAAATAAGCCTAAGGTAGAGGTAAACATACAACAAGTGGAAAAAAAGTGATTTTCTCTAGAGTGAGAGGCTCACCTAGACTATAACAGCAGAGGAGGAAGAGTGCAGGTTGATTCGAGAGACTTCAAGGAGGCCAAATTGTTGAAGATTACAGGGCCAAATTGCTAAAGAAAGGAGGTTGATTTATTGGAGAGGTCGATTTGCAAGGACCGAATTTCCTGTAACAGTATAGGTTGTGGAAGGGGAAGGTGCAGGGTAGTGTCGTTGGTGAAAGGTGGTCCGAAAATCTCCAAGCTGAATTTCTTCAAAGGCTGATTTGCAGTGTGTAGAACTCCTTGAGCCGAAATCTTCCATTGGGGCCGAGTTACAGGTTCCAGTCAATGCTATTTCCTTGTAATTTCGTTGTGGTTCAAAACCCTGATTTTCCTAAGATTAATTAATGAAGGAGAATTGTTGTGGGTGTTTCTCTGTTGTAATGTGTGAATGATCTCTCTATGATTTTATTTCTGTTGCATATAAATTTATCGATGTTAAAATACCAGTGATTTTATTGTTCAACAATTCAGAAATTATTTGATGAGTAAAATAAACTGTTGGGAATAAATAATTGTTGCGAGAAGAAAAATCTGGGCTGGTATTGGGAGATTTAACATGGTATCAGAGCTCTAGAAAACTCTGAAGGACAGATCCGAGAGCACAATGGAGCATCTCGTCACATGACAAGATCTTGAGACATCTTCATCAACATTACCGAGGAGCCTAGAGATATACATGTAGAGCTTGGCAATAATAACAAGTATGCAATAGAGGGCATTGGTAGCATTGAGTTTCAGATGGAATTAGGAGGTATCATGGAGGTAAATGAAGTGTTGTTTGTATCAGGATTGGAGAAGATGCTCCTATCAATTTTGGCCATGGAGGACGGAGGACTAGAGGTCAGCTTCATGGGAGGTGAAGTAGTTCTTGGAATGAAAGGATCTGATCCCAGCAAGAGGAGAGTAATTGGGAGAAGGGAGAAGAATCTCTACTGTTGAAAAGTGGTGCATTTATGGGACGAATTGCCCATAGAAACCCTAAGCCTCCAAGAGCAAACCCGTGCCCTAAAAGAGTATTTACAATAGTTAAAGAAGAATTCAATTGAATAAATAAATATTATTAATGTGTTTTATGATGTAATTTTTAGACAAAGATTAAGCAAGCACATATATATTTTTTATTTGACTGAGTTCGAATTCAAAAGTTTAGGTGGACCTCATAACCAAGATCAAGTCGGCCCTTAAAATAGTAAGTTGGCTTGCCTAATAAGTTGTGACCCTACGCATGTTCATATGACTATAAAATGGCACCTATGCCTCATGGCTCATTGCTCTTTGTTTGTAGCTCCCGGATCTTTGTAATTACAAATGCCTTTGTCTGATACTCGCGGATTTATAGCTCACACTCATGCCTCATATTTGTAGTATTTCTGGCAGCTTGTTACAGTTGTATGCAACACTTCAGTGGCTCGTACCTTTGCTTTAAGGCTCGCTCTCTTTGCTTTGTGGATTCGCATTATACAGACTTATATATATTGTTGACACCTAACCTTTGGGATTAGGTAAATCCATGTAAATATTGTAAATAACAAAATAAAGAGAATTGGAAGACAAAGAGACATTGGGAGATAAAACCCAATAGTCTCCCTCTCCATGTATATATCCATGTTCCATCTTAATGCAAAGTATAATGAAATTCATGGAGTTAATCCTAGTCTGACACGATATCAGAGCCAGCCCTTTTTTTAGCTTTTGTGCTATAACTCCCATCATGTAATGTTCCTAATTAGGAAAAACAGTGATATGCAAAGCAAAACAACACATGTAGCACAAAATTCTAAAACATTCAGTGAACACCCATGTAAACTCCAGAAATGACAACCAGCTAAGCCATTTTATTATGTAATTGGAGCAATAGTACAATAGTGTGGAAGGAGTGCATTTGGGCTTGCCTCAATGGCAAGCTTGACAAGACCCAAATGATAAAATAGCAAGCCCAGATGATATAAATATATGCTCCAATGATGCCCTAACTCCAGAAATGACAACCAACTAAGCCATTTTATTATGTAATTGGAGCAATAGTACAATAGTGTGGAAGGAGTGCACATGGGCTTGCCTCAATGGCAAGCTTGACAAGACCCAAATGATAAAATAGCAAGCCCAGATGATATAAATATATGCTCCAATGATGCCCTGCACTGTCCCAAAAAACTACACTGTCTGTTGGAAAGACATTGTTGAAAACCCCACTTCCAGTGCTCAGAAAATTCTATAAAATTAACCCCAAGCTCCTTGCAAATAACCTGTTGTAGCTTTTTCTATCCCCTATCACACAAGTGCTTCAAAAGATATAGAAGCCTCCTAGAGACAACCCCCGGGTTGAAAGAAAAGGGTCAGTGCCTAGGGCATCCGAGGAGTGCTTTTGAAGATTATCTGAAGGTTTTCTGCCACTCAATATGTCATGTAATTTGAACAAAAAGATAATTCAGAGCTTGGTTCAACAGCCCTTCGCCAAGGTAAACTCAAGCAAACACATAGATCGAAATATACACTGGTAGATATGGCTAATCTCAAAGAGAAATGTGTTGGTTCTAGTGGTCGACATACAACAATACACAATTTAACATTGTTATTGTAGTATAGATGAACAGGAGGAAGGAAAGGAGGGAATTCGTTGCAGAGGGTTGGACATAACACAGAATCCTAAGCAACAATCTCCAGCAGAAATATGGAAGAGTGAGGAGGTGAAAATGCAGAAAAAGCGGAGCGTGAAATTAAGGTCTCAAGCTTTATGCCTCATGAATACATTTATCACCAATTAGCATAAGTAAATTTGTGCTTACATACAGGTATTGTAGTCTATCAAATAACAAAAGTAAATCTGTGATTACACAAGTATTGCAGGCTATCAAATAACACAAGTAAATATGTGTTTACACAGGTACTTCTCACTACTTAGCAGCATATATACAACCATGAGAGAGTGAAACCGGCAGCTTCATTACACAATTTCAGAAGAGGAAAGACATACTTGAAATGATATACAAAGGGGAAAACATATTGCGCATTCCTCTGATTGGAATCAACAAAACTACTTCACTAATCTTTGAAGATGGAGTCCAAATCACCAATCCATCACATTTGACAATTGTATATGCCCGAGCACCTCACGAACAAGCAAATTGAACCAAAATGGAACCACTTTCTCTGCAAACAAAGCTCAGAACTTGCAAAAGCAGAATTCGGACCTCTAGAATGCAGAATTTGGGAACCTTGTTTAAGTGTTTCTTCGCTCTATCTATAAGGAGAGGTAGAGCTTTGAACAACAGTTACAAAATATCTTAGTCGAGCTCCAGTTGTCTAATCGACTAGCTATCTCGGCGTGTAAAGGTTCTACTACCCAAAATGATTACAATCGGATTTGATTCCATTCTTGAAAATGCAAAAATTACAAAATAATAGACATAAAGAAAATTGAATGATGTTTGAGGAAAATATCTCCCTGCCATTCTCGTGATGGCCTTCGATCAGGCCACGACTTTGCCATGATGTTCCCCTTTAGTTGTTCAGTCGGTACACCTGACACTTTCGCCTTAATTGCTTGAATTCCCCACCCTCTGGAGTTGGGAGCGATCAATTGTCGGTGGCTTCCCACAGTGCAGAAACAAAGATTGACCTAGCAGCCTTTCATTGCCTAACTGCGTGGAGCTCCATGCTAAGAAATGAATTCTCAGGTGACCTGCACACTGCTTCCTGAATCCCATACCTCCATTTACTCACTGAAGGCATGCATCGGAGCACAGAGATGGTTTGTATCACCTCAAGGCAGACCTAACACTGTTTCTTGCAGATCGTGGTCCTTGCTGCCTTGACCCAGCGATATTTGACAATTACTATTACTCCTAAGACCAACTCCTTTGTTCCCACATCCAATCTTGCAACTGCCGACCCATATGCCTTTAAGTCTTTGTATCGTGCTTATCGAATAAATTCCATATCGCAATTTTCACAGTGGTGAAATATTCTAATCTTTTGTCGACCTCTGATATGTCGAGCTCCTTCCGCTTAGCCCTTCCCGCATTTCTCACCATATGACCAAGGGTCGTGACCCGCCGTTTAGCCTTGAGTTGCTAGAGCGTTTTTGTTCCTGTCGAGGCTATTTTTCCTTCATTAAGTGCCTAGCACCCTTGGTTCTTTGAGTCTTTGCGACTGTGGTGCCAGCCCAATATCGAAGCCCCCTTATTAGAACTTTTTCAGGTATCAAGTGTTACAAAGTGCCGACATCCTCAACGTCCAATACGGTGACCTTCGATATGACGTCATCGCTCCACATCGCACCTCACTAGTGGTGACACGTGTCACCCATATTGTCCCCTTAGGCCCCCTTAGGCATGCCACATGTCCTTTCGTACCGCCACATCATATTGACATCAGATGCCACTGTAGCTTATCGGGACCAATCATATGCCACCACGTGTCTTGCTAGAGGAGAGAGAAAAGGGCCCGCCCAACTTTTGTTTTGCAATGAAATCCTTTGTTAATCCTTTGTCGACGTTCTCAGTGGTTTTTAACACTATCTACACATTATGCATATCACAACTTTTTAAAGGTTGTCACCTTAAGAAGTTTTGATTCCCCGATTCGCCGTCCTTCTGACATGTCGATGCTCCGATATTCAAGACCTCTGATATGCGATGTGCCGATATGCCTAACCTCCGATATGTGATCGTTGATATGCCTAATGCTCTAATGTTGTGATCGTCGATACGGCTGATGCTCTAATGTTGCGATCGTCGATATCTTTGGACCTCCGATATGCGATCTCCGATATATCGGACCTCCGATATTCCTTCCTAAGGCTTCAATCCTTGAACTTCAGCAGACCATATCTTTTGATCTAGGAGTCCATTTTTGGTCTTCCACATATCGTTGAAAATCTTGTTCAGAGCACTTTCCAATGGAGAGGGTCTAATTTAGGCTTTGAGTCCTTTTGTTGCTTGGAAAATCACTACAAACTTCTCTGCTCATTTACTCTTTGGACACCTGGAAACTAATTTTGCAATAAGTGATAACATAACCCACTAAAACTCAGAAAGGGTTTGGTCTAGTTCTGACCCCCGAAATTCGGCCCCAAATACCATGTCCTCCTCCAACAGCTAGGAAATACAACCTACCTGCAAATACCCAGAAAAAGTCCTCCAATCACTCCTAAGATGTTGAGTTACACTACCCCAAGGTTCTCCTTATTTCTCTCGGCAAAACCCTGCTCCAAAACTCGTCCCCCAAACTCCCACGTGTGCCCGGTGAGCAGCTTTTGCGCTGGCCCTGGATACTCCTATTCATGTTGCCTTCAAGCACCAATCTTCTCTGCTCATTTACTCTTTGGACAACTGGAAACTCATTTTGCAGTAAGTGACAACATAACCCAACAAAACTCAGATAGGGTTTGGTCTGGTTAGGATCCCCGAAATTCGGCCCCAAATACCATGTCCTCCTCCAACAACATGGAAATACAACCTACCTGCAAATACCAAGAAAAAGTCCTCCAATCACTCCTAAGATGATGAGTTACACTGCCCCAAGGTTCTCCTTATTTCTCTCGACAAAACCCTGCTCCAAAACTCATCCCCCAAACTCCCACGTGTGCCCGGTGAGCATCTTTTGCGCTCGCCCTGGATACTCCAATTCATGTTGCCTTCAAGCACCAATCTTCTACTGCAAAACTCCTCCAATAGGCTAATCTCTCCCTGAAGCTCCTATGCCAAATCTCTCCCGGCAATCACTACTCGAAAAGCAATTGAAATGGACCAAGCATATTCCCTCCTACGTCCTTCTGGAATACGCACTACTTGGATGAATGGCTAAGTGTTAAGCTTGAATCCCTCAAAGCTCTTTTCCAAAGTGGTACGATTTGACCTCCCTAGGGTAGCACTCGAAGTACCCCAAATAAAGGGTGAGCTCTCCGCTTGGAAAACTCGGTGTTGAATAGCAATGTGACCCAGCTAAGCAACAAGAGTAAGTTCAATTGGCAGAACACCCAAAATGAGCCTGAGCTTCTCCTTTTATAATTTGTGAGCTTCTCTTTCCCACGTGGGCCCCTCCATCAAGATCTTCAACCTCCCTTCCTTGTCTATTTGAATTCCTCCCTTGGCAAGTGCATTTTTCTTTGTGCGTGTGGCCCCCATGCTCCACTAACAAAATACTTCGGCCTCCCTTTTTCTCCTAAGTATTTGTCCCAAAATTGTGGGTCCCATGGTCACCAAAATTGCCAAAATTGTGGAAAATAAAACTTGAGACAAATTAATTTGGGAAGGGACATTACAAATCAGTTTTCTACCATATTTTGTTCCTCTGTTCTCTGCAAGATTTTGTGCATTTGAATCCCTTGGAGACGCGTTGAACTTACATTGTGAGCAAATGTTTTTGAAGCACTACGCTTAACTCCTATGCGCTGGTATGGTATATACGGTGTTGCATTCTACGTAAAGGCATTCGACTAGTATATGATGGGCATATGTATGCGTGTTGTGAGGACCGAGGACCGTGGAATAAATCTAGGCTTGAAGACCCTGACTTGTGTTGAAGGAAATGTAACTAGGTTCAGTGTTCATATATGTACTTTCGATATTTGTACTTATTCAAGATAAGAAATATTATTTTTATAGTATATATCAATGAGTTTCTTGCTCATTGAAATAGGTCTAGCACATGTTAAGTATTATAGGTGAGTCAAATAGTCAAAAGAAAATGTTGAAGGCCTTAAGGGCATGTTACACCATGTATTAGGGTCAAGAGAAAACCTGCAAGCAGAGTCAAGTCCCCTCCTATGCAAAGGCACCATCAAAGAAGATCCTTCAACCATGTTACACCACCAAAGAAGCCATCCGAAGCAAGCACAACAAGTTGGCCTTCTAGTCGGCCTAAAAGGAGGGACAGACCTCTATATATAGAGGTTGCCCACTCCACCAAAACGCACTCTCTCCTCTAAAATCAGTTCAGAAAAGAGGCTAAGAAAAGGATAAAGAAGAGGTCTTCTAAGGCAACGAAAGAAGAGAGAAAGACGCCGAGGTGGAAGGGACTGTTTTTCTAGGATTAACACAACCACACGTGCGAGAAAGGAAGGGTCTGCCTGCGGTCATAATAGTAGGAACCCATAGTGACATATCTCTTTGTTTTGGGCTAGTAAACAAGGCCTATAAGAGCTCCCAATCAATCGAAGAGGAAGGGCACTCAAGCGAAGAAGGAAAGAGGCCACAACAACAAGTAAACCACCACGCATGCGAGAATTTAGGGCAGCAAGACAGTCACATCAAGTCTGCACCTACACCTTGAAGAAGGAGCTCATTTGGTCAAGAAGAAGGAAGGGATCATCACAAGAAAAGGGGCTCTTCAAAAGGTGTCTCTTCTAGAGTAAGTGCAACAAGGTCTATCAACAGTTGAAAGAAGAACGAAGTGTCGGAAGAAGGAAGACAAAGTACCAAAAGGACAAGGACAAGTGTCGAGGAAATAAAGGTTTGGAAAGAGGAAGGACTTGACTTGTGCTTGGAGGATCTTCTTATCAAGGGTCTAGGGTTTGGTATTGATCAATAGAAGCTTCAATAAGAGAAATTCACGAAAGGGTTTTCCTCTCAAGAGAAGAGAGGTTTTGGCCCTGGCAAAGAGCCAACATCTTGTGTTCTTGTTCTTATGTTTTGGTAGCAGTTTGATGAAGTACACATACATGCATTAATAATAAGAATAAGAAGATTAAGCTAACAAGAAAAAGTAAAAAGACTCCACAAATTGTTATCAATTAACGAAGAATCACACTACACTTATTTGCCCTTAGATTCTTCAACGTGGTATCAGATGTAAGGTGACACATCAAGGAAAGGGCAACTCAAGAACACTTGTCAAGGAAGGACATCTACAAAGTTGAAGCATCAAGCCTAGAAGTCTCAATCACTTCAAGGACAAGAAGGTCTCCAATCCATCATTCATCAAGAAGTCTACATAGCAAGAAGAAGAGCCTTACATAAAGGCACCTACAAAGAAGAGCATATCGAAGTAGGAACTACATAAAGCGACAAGTCATCAAGCAAGTCCACTTGAAGAAGGCAACTTGAAGAACATCAAGACCCTAGGAAGGCAAGCCATCAAGTCTTCCAGGAGAAAGCAAATCCACTACATCTCACAATCTATCAAGTATATGTCCCCTTCTGAATATACATCAATGTCTTTTTGCAAGGAATGCAACAAATTGGTAGGTCCAATAACTTTCTTGCTTGGAAGAAGAGGATTGATCTACTTCTCAAGGAGAATGACTTCTAGAACATATCAAAGGGAATATCACAATCCTTCCTAAGGAACAAACTCATGCCTTCGCTAAATATAATAAGGATGAGACAAGAGCACAAAAGATTCTAATATAATCAATCAAAGACTCTCTCATTCCTTATGTCTCCAAATTTGAAACAGCAAAAGAAATTTATGATAAGCTAGTAGAGTTATTCTCAGTATCCACAACCGGAGAAGTAATATCTCTAAGGAATGAATTGTACAAGGTGAAAATAACAAAGGAAGGAATAGCTCCCTACTTCATGAAAATCTCTTAAATGAGAGATCAACTTCAAGAGCTTGGGGAAGTCATGTTTGACAGAGAGGTGACAGTTGTAGTACTCAATGCTCTACGTGAGGATTGGGGCAAAGAAGGAAGCAACCACACCCAGTGAAATGTGGTCTCTATGCAGGACAGAGGAAACCGGACATAAAGCAAAGGAAGATGTAGGATCAAAGGAGCAAGCATTTGCTACCATGGCCAAGAGAAAGGGAAAATTTGGCAAATTTGGTCCACGAAGAACAAACAACAAAGACATGTCCAAAATCCAATGCCATGGATGTCAAGAATATGGACACTACAAAAGGAATTGTCCTAAGCTTAAGAAGGACACAACAACAAAAGAAAGAAGGAAGAAGCTCACATGACTCGAGAAATGAAAGAAGAAGAAAAGAAGCAAAAGAAGGAAGATCCTCTGAATCTCTACTATGACTAGGTCAAACTCTTTACTTCAAGTCTTCTTTCAAAGTTTTGAGTAGGATAGGAGCATGTAGGAATAAAATAAAATTGCATGGCTAGAAACACCTTCTAGAATCTAGAAGCATGAAGTACATAGAGTTCTAGATACTCATGAAGATGTAGCATTTATAATGAGAATAAAAATGCATGGGTAAAAATATCTTCTAGAATATAGGAGCATGGTAGATAGAGCTCAAGATATTCATATAGAAGGAGCATACCTAGTATAGGACCTCATCCATGATAAAAGAAGATCGATCATGTTTAAGAATCTTAGAAGACCTCCATCATAAAAAGAAAAGAAACATTTGCAAGGCAAGGGTCTTTAAGATCCTATAATGGAACCTTCAAAAGAAGGTTCATGAACCAAAGCACATGTCTCATAGGGAATTCCATTCATGGGATTCAAGAAAAGGATGATATGTAGGCAAGCTAAGATGAAGCAAGAAGGGCCACACCAAGGACAACCAAATGAAGCTAAGATGATCAAAGGAGAATCAAGATGAGGTAATGTATGTATCAAAGCTTAGTCATGTTATCATTTGTATATCATTGAGTCATGGGAATAGTTCTATAACATGATCAAGTATGAAAGAATCTCTTTCACCAAGAACATGCTCGAAGGCATGTACTACAATATAATGAAGTTCAACAAAAGAATATGCTCACATAAGGAATATAAGATTGTTGACTACGAAGCAAGAAGAAACGTTGACTAGTCTAGGAAGCAAGCAATAAAGAAATGCTCTCACAAGAAGCATAAGATGGTTGACCTATCTATCTAAGAAGAAGAGAATGTAGAATGAGATCAAGCATGTGAAGAACACCATGATCACTGAGAATCACTATCTGACAAGTTACTCTGAAGATATCTCCCGAAAGAAGGAAGGACAACTCTGACAAAGGAAGGAAGGACCCTTGACACCTATGAAGGACTTGGAGATATGAAAGATGCAGATAATTGATTCTACTCTACAAAGATGTCGTGATGAAGAAGCCATCCAGCAAAAGAAAAAGCAATGTTGAAAGCAATATCAGGATGAAGTCATGATGGGCTACTAGGTCAAAGCATGTAAACAAGCAAGTACAATGAAGCATCCATGAGAAGAGTATTCCAAAGCATGGACAGATGACAAAGGAGTAGTCAGATGACAAGAAAACCTGATGAATGGCAAGAAAGGTACTTTCCACAAAGGAAGCAATAACATGACAAACCAGGAAGGAAAGCGATCGATGGATGGTGCCCTACCTAGAAGAAGTTCAAACAAAGACTTCATGACATCAAAGAAAGGAAGGAGATCAAGCAGTTGAAGGATCCACGAAGAAGAAGTTGTTGATGAATGAATGAGTCCCTAGTTAAGAGGGAGCTCTAACAAGTCCCTCATCAAGAGGGAGTTTTGAATCACCCCTGATTACAAAGGAGTGACAATTGTGTTTTTCCATTTCATGGGTCATGCACTAGACTGGGACTAACATCTGTAAGTCTAGATGAAGGCCATTAATGGAAATGTAGACACAAGATAGACACAACATTCTTGTCTTCACTTGGGAAGAAAGAATGGGAGGATTGGGTAATCATCTAGCATCCGATACTCTTTGAAGATGTGTAGGGCATCCAAGACAAGAGTAGGCAAGAGGACCGATATTCTTTGAGGGCTGGGAACCCAAGACAAAAATAGTCCTAGAACGTCATACTCAGAGAACACCCGGTTGGGTATGTACCTTGAGAGACAATGATGAAGGTGTCTATAAATCATTGGTCTCGCTAGCATTGTAGCTCATGATTTGATGAAGAGATGGAGTTGTTAGTCAAGGCCTTGCACTATGACAATGTTGATTAATATGATGCTATAACAGATGGATTGCAAATCCGGTTTCTCTTATGTGAATTCTTCAATATTGAAACATAGTCAATCACCTTGTAATATTGTATGAATACCTTCCTAGTTAAGAGGGAGTGTTGAAGGAAATGTAACTAGGTTTGGTCTTCATAAATGTACTTTTGATATTTGTACTTATTCAAGAAAAATAAAAAATATTTTTATAATGTATATCAATGAGTGTCTTGCTCATTGAAATAGGTCTAGCACATGTTAAGGGCTATAGATGAGTCAAATAGTCAAAAGGAAATGTTGAAGGCCTTAAGGGCATGTTACACCATGTATTAGGGTCAAGAGAATACCTCCAAGCAAAGTCAAGTCCCCTCCTATGCAAAGGCACCATCAAAGAAGATCCTTCAAGCATGTTACACCACCAGAGAAGCCATTCGAAGCAAACACAACACGTCGGCCTGCAAACTATCCTCAAGTCAGACTTCTAGTCGGCCTAAAAGGAGGGATAGTCCTCTATATATAGAGGTTGTCCACTCCACCAAAACGCACTCACTCTCCTCTAAAATCAGCGCAGAAAAAAGGCTAAGAAAAAGACGAAGAAGAGGTCTTCTAGGGCAGCGAAAGAAAGGAGAAAGAAGTCGAGGTGGAAGGGACTGTTTTTCTAGTGTTAACACAGCCACACATGCGAGAAAGGAAGGGTCTGCCTGCGGTCATAACAGTAGAAACCCACAGTGACATATCACTCTGTTTTGAGCTAGTAAACAAGGCCTATAAGGCCTCCCAATCAAGCGAAGAGGAAGGGCACTCAAGCGAAGAAGGAAAGAGGCCACAACAAAAAGTAAACCACGACACGTGTGAGAATTTAGCACTGCAGGATAGTCACATCAAATCTGCACCTACACCTTAAAGAAGGAGCTCATTTGGTCAAGAAGAAGGGAGTGATCATCACACGAAAAGGGGCTCTTCAAAAGGTGTCTCTTCTAGAGTAAGTGCAACAAGGTCTATCAACAGTTGAAAGAACTCAGTGTCGGAAGAAGGAAGACAAAGTGCCAAAAGGAGAAGGACCAAGTGCCGAGGAAATAAAGTGTTGGAAAGAGGAAGGACTTGACTTGTGCTTGTGCTTGGAGGATCTTCTTATCATGGTAAGAGAATTGATTGACTGAAGAGTTGTGCCTTCGACGCACAGATTTAATTGATAACAGTGTGCCTAAACCGACCACTACCTTAAGACGATAGGCCGATACTAATCCGTGGACTGTCGTTGAAAATGGTACATATTTTTTGGAAGTCGTGTGACATATATTTTGAAACTGTAACAGTACAAAAAAATGCATCAATGTTGATTATGGGAGACATATGCTAAATATATATGTGGAAATTCCTTTTTTTAAGCCATGACTCATATGCATTGAGACGGTGGTAGTGTATTCAATGTTCGTTGAGATTACATCAATGGTATGGTCATATGGTAATTGAGTTGTTTTTTATAAAGAGGATGTATGGTGATAAGTGAGGTATTATAATATCAAAATGTTTTATGTCTCCTTATTGAAGACTATAAATGTATGAGTGGATTTAATGAGTAGCACATGTATATAATCCACTATATGGTGGTGTGACTATTATATGGTGTGATTATGGTGTGGCCTCACATTTATATGGTGTGACATATTATGACTATTTAGATGCATAATGAAGAGTGAAGGTATGTCATTTAAATAGAAGACATCAAGTAAGGTTGTGATTTTGAATCGAAAGCAGATAGCCTTTTTTATGATGCATTCACTCATATCCGTTGTGGGTGTAGTTCTCTCTGGAAAAGAGAACTATCATGAGTGGTTCCAGAAAATAAAAACACACCCTTATTTTCAATGAGTTGTGGAAGGGAGTTTGTGAAGAAGGAGACAATGCACCGGAAAAGCCCACTTCAGACAAGGAGCTTGCCATTTGGGAAAACAAGAACAACAAGGCCTATGCCTTGATTGCAGCATCAGTAAATGAAAAGGCGAGTCGCCATATTTCTCCATTTTCAAATGCCTTTGAAGCCTTAAAGAAGTTGAAGGAATTGTACGACTCACACTCTGAAATTGAAGTTGTTCAAATGATGATTAAGTTGTTCAATCTTGAATTGAAAAATGATGACCCTCTTGCCTTAGCATCAGAAGTAAAGATCCATTATGCATGACATAAAAGCCACTGGTGTTGAGATAGATATTCCTCTCATAACTTATGTCAAGGCACTATATCCCACCTATTCACATTATCTCGAGTCATTGCAAGCAAGTGGCAACCTTAAAGAGATTACCTTTGACTCCCTTGAGAAGAAGTTTGTTGAAAGAGAGAAGATTTTTGGGAAGAAGATAGCTCCTCAGTCTTTTGAAGAAGTTGTGTCCCTTGAACAAAAAGAGAAGAATCATGCACAAGATTCTTCTAGAGGAAGAGGTGGCCAAAGAGGAAGAGGACGGAAGAAATTTAGAGGCAGGAGGGGAGACATTTCCAAGGAGAAAGGTTTGATTTTCATTGCATATGATGCAATAGACATGGACATAATGCTTCCACCTTTAAGTTGCCTTGGGATAGAACTGAAGAGGAAAGAAATGAAGGAAAAGGTAAAATACCTGACAAAGGGAAAGGAAAAGCACCCAAGTCCCATCATTATGTTGTGGCACATTGCAACATTGGAGTAACTGAAGACTTATTCAATGTTTCACTTGCTTCATGGAAAGATGTTTGGTTGATTGATTCAGGGGCAACTTGTCACATGACTTTCAGGAGAGATTTCTTTGAAGAATTCACTGACAATGTTGATGGAGCAATATACTTTGTAGATAAGTCAAAAGTCAAGCCATCAGGGTTTGGCACCTTCAGGCTCAAACTACCTAGTCTTCCAGACTTTCTTCTACATGATGTTCTATACCTCTCGGAGATGAAGAGAAACTTGTCTTTGGTCCACATCCACCAACAATGACACTCCATTCACATATTTGATGGTGTTAAGATTAGGTATGTTCTATGCTAGAGCAATTTATTTAAATTTTCCCAGTTAGCAATCACATCAGCATTAAGATAAACTGCAGATAGAACATAAATATAGAACGCAGAAGACAAGCCAAGACAAGAGGACACAAGATATGGCGCGAGCCAGGGACAAACCCCACAATGTGTGGGGAAACCCTTTGATCAAATCTTCTTTTATCTTCAAAGTTCAGCAAAGAGAGAGAGAGAGTACATTTACAACAAAAGTCAACACTTTGACTTATCTAGATCTGACATAGATCATTTCGTATAATGATGAGATCAGTTGAAGATATTCTGCTTCAACTGATACCTACCATCGTGCTGCATCTGGTCCTCTAGATGCACTACTGCATACTGCACCATGCTTCTCTAAACACGATTATCATTATGCTGATGTATCATAGTACTGCCCATGCCCATGATCTCATAGTGCTGCCCACCATGCTGCTGCCTCTGCCTTCTCATAGCTTCATCGTGCTGCAACAATGCATCTGTTGATATCAGCCTTAGCTGCTTGCTATGGCTTGCAGCCTAGCAAAGCAGCTAGGCTATAGATCCTATTCGGCAGACTTCATAAACTATCCTTCTTTCTGCGTTAACAAGTCTCATGTGTTAACATTTTTTATTACAGCGTTTACTGGTCTCTATTACAGCGTATAGTATGAACAGCGTGTGTTCTTCCAATCGCAGAGATCCTCTTTATCACGAATATACCAAGACTGTGACTAAATATGTTGAGACAGTGATCACCAAATATGTGACTGCGTCTAGAATGTTTACTGAGATACATATATGCCGAGGCTGCTAGGAGGCAGGTCCGAGTCCTTTTCCACTGTGATATCTACCGAGACTTTACCAAGATCACCTGAGCTTGATGACTGGAATACTTCAACGAAATCTCAGAGATTTGCGAGGTACAGTGACTGTAATTACCCATGAAAGTGTAGAGGCATCCGAGCTCTGTTCTGCCCTCCTGTACTGCAGATTTCGAACCTTATACCCATCCGAATGTTTCAGAGAAATGCGAGTTCTGTGTGGAGGCCGGAATGTTATTTCTGTGGTGCCCATCCGAAACACAGAGATACTTGTCCAAAGATCTGCACCTTATACCCATCTGAGGACGCAGACAAATCCGAGATTATCTTCTGCGTAAGGTATCATCCATTGCCTGCGTATATGTATTGCCTTTGTCTGCGTGTAGACTTCTCCATCTAGGATTTCTTCCATAATTGAACAGCGTATAAGTCTCATATGTCTCTATTATGAACAACGTATAAGTCTTCTTGATCTGCGTTGGATTTAGGGCATCATTCATTGGTGTATCTCCTTCTCCAAAAACCCAAGACGTGGAGAGGAGATCCCATGACGAATGTGTGTTCAAATGACTTCAAATCCTCACCAATTTATACTAAAACGTAGATGATGAGTAGACACGTCTATTGGGCTTCTGAGCCTACTCAAGTGCTGGTCGGCTTGATAATAATTATATAAACAAAATAAATTCATATCTCCATAAATACTTATCGGAATCGGATGATCTTTGGATCAATCCTACACC
>APFE030118390.1:95105-151324 GCA_000404065.3 Pinus taeda
ATCAAAAATTAAAAAATATAAAAAATATATATATTTTTAAAAAATCGCTCCCGGATTCGCTCCCAAACGGGGAGCTTCTGAAAATGGTCGCTCCCGCTCCCGCTCCCAAGTAACATTGGGCTAGTTGACCTTCCTTTCCACTACGTCCTCATGAGAGGACAAACCCAAACGAGTGGAGAGAGAGATCATGATTGATGTGTGTACAAATGACTTCAAATCCTCATCTATTTATACCAAAACGTAGAGGATGAATAGACACGTCTATTGGGCTTCTGAGCCTACTCAAGTTGCTGGTCGGCTTGGTAATAATTATATAAACAAAATAAATTCATATCTCCATAAATACTTATCGGAATCGGATGATCTTTGGATCAATCCTACACCTCTCGACGAGAGGGATCCAATAAAAATATCAGCTGACATAAATAAGCTGACCCACATGGAGTTTGGCCCTAGTTGCCAATTTAACAGATGGCAAAGTTAAGGTCAGAAAAACATCAGATCACTCACTTGTCATGACTAGGATAGATGAAGAAAGACTTTTGAAGTTGCAAGGAACCTTTGCTCGTGCACAAAACTTTTCATACAGTTTTCACAATGATGAAGGTACATTTCCATCAAGTCTTTTATGGCATGCTAGAATTGGACACTTGAACTATGACAGCCTTCGTTTATTGAATAATAATGGTGTTACTGGTTTGCCTACAATTCCTAGGAAACTTAAGCAATGTAATGCTTGTATCTTCGGAAAGCACCGCAAACAGTCTTTTCATGATTCTCATTCCAAAGCACATAGAAAAAATGAACTCATTCATTCTAGTTTGTGTGGCCCAATGCCTATTCCTTCTACAAATGGTAGTAAATATATGATGACATTTATTGATGACTACATCAAAATGTGTTGAGTTTATTTATTGAAGAACAAATCTAAAGCTTTTGAAACATTCATGCATGGATTGAAAATAATGCACAATCTCTTATTGGATCTATTTGTATTGATAACGGAAAAGAATATACATCAAATGAATTTGAAAACTATCTTCGCCAACATGAGATCAAACATCAAACAATCGTGCCTTATAATCCCCAACAGAATGGAGTAGTTGAAAGAATGAACAAGACAATCTTAAATATGGTACGTTACATGATGTTTTTCCAGAATGTTAACTGATGTTTTGGGTTGATGCAATTCTATGTGTTGTGTATATAAAGAATAGGTGTCCATCTAATGCTATCAAAAGCAAGACTCCCTATGAAATGTGGTATGGCCACATTCCTTCGGTGAGGCATCTCAGGGATTTTGGTTCCTATTAGTTTTTGTAGCATCGGATGTGTTCTAGCCACGAAATTTGGTGGAGAGGCTAGAATGCATGAGATCTCCAAAACCCAGAAATCATTTCTGGAAATTCAGCACAAATACGACTTAGTTAAATTATTAACCAGTTTTTAAGTATTTCCTAAGGGCAAAACTTAGGGAATATGGTTAATTAATCACTGTTAATTAAGTCCAGGCGAGAATCATCTAGAAACTCACATGGATCAATCCATAGATCATCCTAGCCAATGATTGTGTTTTAATCTTGATCGTTGGTGCTCCAACAAAGGATTATAAGAGGAGGTCGATGTGGTGATGCAAAACACACTAGTGCAAATACTCTGTTGCCAAGGCAATTCGATTTTCTCCGTAGCAGTAGCTCAGCAGAGAAGATAGAACCAAAGGGTCAGTAGCAAGTGGAAGAGGAGGGCAACAGCATTCCGCATGGAAGATTTCCATTCCCCATAAGAGGCAAAGGAAGGAAGGCGAAAATTCTCATAGGGCACGTAAGCTCTGCGGGGACGGTGATGGAGGAGGCTCAGTGCAGAGGCTGGGGAGGTAATTTTGGAGGCAGAAAATAGTTGTGGGGTGGGAGAACATTACACACTAGATTTTTCCAGTATTTTCCACAGATTAGAAAGCCAGTTGGGCATCTAAATTGTTGCACTCAGAATTGTTGCTAAAGAATAATAATAAAACCCTCATCAACTACACCAATTTTCCCACATTGAGTTTTTCCAGGGACAATAGCCCAAAAATAATTGTGTCAAAATTCTTGTGTGTGCTATAGAATTTCTCAATTTCCAATATTTTATTTTCCGCAGTATTTTTTGTGGTGAAAATTGAACTTGTGATTTGATTCATTGAAACTGCATAATTAAATTTTCAGTTAGAAGAATAATTTTCACTTGATCTAATAGATAAAATTCCACATGGTATCAAAGCACAGTTGATCAGTCGGAGAGCTCAGAAGCCAAAAGAAGGAATTTTGCTGCTCAGTGTGGGCCGCAGGCCGAAATTCCCAACTGGCAACGCAGTCTTTTTGCCAGGAAGTCGAATTGCTTAAGGAACACAGATTTTTCTGAGAGGGGCAGAAAAATTTGATCCTTCCAGAGCAAGTGATTCCACAGGCAGAGGTAGCACCTCAAATTTTCTCGTTGAGCAAATCTCTAGCTGGACACAGAGGGTTTTTGGTTTTCTAGAGTAGAGCCAGCGTCGAGGTGGAAAAGAGGAATAGCACACTATAAATTCTTCAGCATAACCATGGACATAAGTAACATTTCGGAGACTTTAGATTTGTCTTCCAGATTGGAGGACGAATTTGCTTGCTTATCAGGATTAGCTTCATAAGGTGTCTGGTATATAGACAATGGAGCATTAGCTCACATGATAAGGGTTAGAGAATATTTCTCTAGCTACAAGGAGGAGTAGATGGAATTCCAAATTACTATGGGAATTTGAACGAAATGTACACCGGTAGGGAGAGGTACCATAGATTTTCAGACAGAGTCAGGAGCAAGCACCAGCACTACAAATGTATTGCATGTGCCAAGATTGGTTATGAACCTTATTTCAGTATCCCCGTTACAGGATAAGGGGTATGATATTCACTTTGTAGGGAAGTGTATGTCAAACACCCAAGCTGGAAAAGGGTAAGACAGATTGGAGTTCGAAGTAACAGATTGTACCGGTTACAAATGTATTATCCAATGGCACTAATAGGCAATGACAGTAGCAGTAGGAAGGAGTTGAATGAGTTATTGCATAGGAGAATGGCACATCTACACCATGGAGCACTCAGGATGCTTAGAAAAACAGTAACGGGGGTTCCAGAACGTGGCACGGAACACGATGATGTGTACTTGGGAAGTATGCTAACGCAGCATTTCCAAGAAGTGACAACAGAGCTGATGGCGTGTTAGGACTTATACATTCAAATATTTGCGGCCCAATGTCCATTAGAGCTCTTAGCGGTGTCGAATATTTCGTCATCTTTATTGATAACCATTTTAGGAAAAACTGGATCTACTTCTTGAAGACCAAAGATGAGGTCTTTGATCGTTTCATAGAGTTTAAAGCTCTCGTGGAGAATGCAACAATGAAAAAGATCAAGGTGCTTCCCTCAGATAATGGTGGAAAATATATTGATAAAGAATTCACATATTTATGTGTGAAAGAAGGCATCAAGAGAGAATGGAAAGCTCCATATAATCCACAGTAGAATGGTGTAGCGGAGAGGAAAAACAAAACCATTGTTGAAGCTGCAAAGGCTATGTTATATGACCAAGATCTACTCAGATTTCTATGGGCAGAGGCATGTAACACGGTAGTACATATTCAGAATAGGACTCCTCATAGAGCATTGGGGAAGAAAATGTCAGAAGGAGTCTTCACAGAGAAGAAACCAAAAGTTAGCCACTTCAGAAATTTTGGCAACATTGCTTATTGCCACATGCTAGATGATAAATGTACCAAAACGGATCAAACTGTAGAGAAGGGGTTCTTCACTGGGTACAATTGTTAAATTGGCAACTAGGGACAAACTCCATGTGGGTCATCTTATTTATGGCAGCTGATATTTTCTTGGATCCCTCTCATCGAGAGGTGTAGGATTGATTTAAAGATAATCTAAGTATTCATGGAGATATGAATTTATTTATGTTATAAGACAATTTGTCAAGGTCGGCCAGCAACCAAATAAACCCCACAAATGCTCAACATTTTAGTATAAAAGGAGATGACTTGAGAGTCATTTCTCACATACACTTCTATCTTGATTTCTCTCCACTTGTCTTGGGTTTTAGTGGAAGGGAAATCTAAGAGTGGAAGCCCTAGACATTGGAGGAAAGAAGACTAAGGGAGCTGCCCTAGAGGAGATGCCCTAGCCCTAGACGTTGTCAAAGAAGAAGTCAAAAACATTGTCAAGGAAGCATGCCCTAGCCGCAGTCCTGGAGGAATATTATCACAGCTAAGAGAGGCCCTAACGCTATCCAAAACGCAGCATTGGACGCAGTCTAAGAGAGGCCCTAACGTTGTCCAAAAGGCAGCCCTAGATGCAGTCTAAGAGAGGCCCTAACATTGTCCAAATTGCAGCCCTAGACGCAGTCTAAGAGAGGCCCTAACGTTGTCCAAAATGCAACCCTAGACGCAGTGTAAGAGAGGCCCTAAACTTTGTCCAAAATGCAGCCCTAGAAGCAGTTTAAGAGAAGCCCTAAATGCAGTCTAAAGGGCAGCCCTAAACGCAGCCCTAACGCAGTCTAAAGGGAGCCCTAACACTAAACTATGGTGCCCTAGATGCAGGTCCAATACAGCTGAAAAGGTAGGTTGTAGGTGATCCTCAAAACAGGGACAGCATGAGAGTTTGAGGACTCAAACATGCCCAGGAGAGCAATGCTAATAATTGGGACACCAGCGAGACATGGTGCTGCAATAGCAATTGGGACAGCAATGACAGTAATGGGACAGCAGCATACTATGATGGGACAGCAATGACAGTGATGGGACAGCAGCATACATTGATGGGACAGCAGCATACCAGTGTTGTGAAAATCACGATAAAATGAAAAAATCGCGATTTTTTCCCTCTATCGATTAAATCACGATAAATAAACGAAAAAATCGATGGTAACTTTTTTGCTGATTTTTATTGAAAAAATCGCGATTTTTTCAATAAAAATCGTCGGTGGTCGCAACAGCATGGTTTTATAACGTTTTTTTGGGTTTTTCATGTGCTCATTTGGACAGTCGCGCGCGAAGGGAGTGGGGCAGCTTAATGATCAAGTCTAGGCCCTAGTATTGATATGCTATTCATGGTAATGTTAAATTCTTAAAGTAAAAGTGGCATTCTCTTTAATCTTCATTTTCATCCTTTTACTTAAATTTTTAACATTACCATGAAATGACTTAGGATGTTTGAGAGTGGTTCCAGCCTCGTTGGATTTCATATGGAGAAAGTAGAATTTTAGATTTCATTCAAAATCCAGCAGACTTATCAGTTTTTCAGGATTTCAGGATTGGGAGATTGTAATGTTTCCGGGTGACACTGCCTGCCCGGGCTACCACTGCCACCAATAGAGGACGTGGTCTACCTCCTATAGCTCCTACTTCTAGTTCTTCAGCTTCTAGAGCACATCAGACTCCACTGCCATCTCCACCAGCACGGACACCAGCATCTTCATCTAGAGGGAAAGGGAAAGTTGTGGCATTTTCTCGCAAGAGGGGCAGACGAAATCAATAGGATTAAACTTTCATTTTATTGTATATGACATTATGACATGATGAGATACATTATCATATTTTTTGTTGATATTTTGAGGCTGAGTTGGGACTCAGGAGTCAGGACTTACCATTCAGGACATGATTCAATGTTATGTGTGATGTTAGCGCTAGAAATGATATTAAACATCTTATATATTAGTTTTTTTTATCATATTTATGTGTCAATGTATTTATTTTATGTTGTAGATGGTTTCGATATTAAAAAGATTGAAAAAAAATGAATATTTTTGTACCAAACGATTTTTTCCCGATAGTTCCAATTTTTTCCGATTTGTTCCCCGCGTCGATTTAATCCCGATCACGATTTTCACAACATTGCAGCATACTATGATGGAACAGCAGCATACTATGATGGGACAGCAACAAAATCAATGGAACAGCAAGCTAACATGGAATGGCTATGTCACTAATAGTGGGATAGCAGTATGCAACATAGGACAGCAGTGGCTATCATGGTGCAACAATGGCACATGGGACAGCATTGCAACATAAGGTGCAGCAGTATGATGTGTACAGTATGGTCATGAGGTCCAGCATTGTGATGATGGGTGCAGCATGGTGCAGCACGGTGAGGTGCAGCGTAATGACGAGATGTAGCACAATGAAAGGTGAAGGAGTCACCTTGGAGAATCAGTTGAAGCAACATGTCTTCAACTGATCTCCTGTATCATGTTCTTAGAGATGATCTATGCTCTTATCTAGATAAGTCAAAATGTTGACTTCTGTTGTAAATGTACTATCTCTCTCTCTCTCTCTCTGTTGAACTATTGAAGAACATATAAGAAGAACTGATCAAGGGTTGCCCCACATTGGGGTTTGTCCCTAGCTAGCACCACATCTTGTGTCCTCTTGTCTTGGCTTGTCTTCTACAATTTATGTTTATGTTCTATCTGCATTTTACTTTAATGCTTATGTGATTGCTAATCTGGAAAAGACATTGAGCTAACTGTGAAAATTGAAATAAATTGCTCTAAGCATAGAACATACCTAAAATTAAAAACAACGAAACCTCAAAGGCATACAGAATCTACACTCCTAGCAATAGGAAGATTGTAGTAAGGCGAGACGTGAATTTCATGGAGGACCGAGCTTTCAGGAGATCTCGTGAGATGCCTGCAGGTAATCAAAATCAATCAACAGAAGCTCCTTTTGTCCAGCAGCAAGGGCAACCAGTGGGACAGACAGGACGACAGTCACAAGGATCTTGTATTGTGACCAATACCAGTATTTCCTCGAGTGGAAGAAATCTGAGGAGTTTTCAGCAGAAGGAGGAGTAGAGGTGGGATGAGGAGGAGATGGTTGAACCTCCCATGACTAGTGGTCAAGCCAGCAGATAGGTTCATCAGACACTGAGAGATGCAAAGGAGTTTATTGGAACTCCTACGATGAACAAAAGACAGCGCCGACAACCTGTCATACCAAGCATTGGTAGCTCAAGTTGCAGAACCTTCCAGCTTTCAGGAGGCCACACAACATCAGGTTTGGGTAGATGCCATCGTATAAGAGTATAGCTTTATCATGAAGAATGATGTTTGGGAGGTAGTGCCAAGGCTGGAAGACAAATCAGTTGTAGGTTCTAGATGGATCTACAAGATCAAATATGCTGCATATGCCAGTGTGGAGAAATACAAGGCTCGGTTTGTGGAAAGGGGTATGCACCGAAAGAAGAGATAGATTATGAGGAGACCTTCGCCCCAGTTGCCAGATACACTTCTATCCAGTTAGTTATATCCCTAGCAGCTCAGATGGGATGGAAGATTCACCAGATGGACATCAAGACAGCCTTCTTGAAAGGGGTGATAGGGGAAGAAGTGTACATAGAACAGCCATAGGGCTTCGAGACTCATGAGAGGCACACTCATGTGCAGACCGAAGAAAACTCTATACAGATTCAAGCAGGCTCGCAAAGCATGGTAAGGTAGGATTGACAGCTACTTGCAACAAATGGGATTCGTCAAGAGTGACGAAGATCCCAACCTTTAGTATTTGATGGTAGAGGGTAAGCCACTCATTCTAGTTTTGTATGTGGATGATCTCTTTTTGACAGGATCATCAAGGCTCATAGAGGACTGTAAGAAGAAGTTGGCAACAGAGTTCGACATGAAGGATTTGGGGTTGATGCACTATTTCCTAGGATTAGAAGTTTGGCAGAAGGATGTGGAGATCTTCCTTGGACAACAGAGATACGCTACAGATATTCTAAAGAGGTTGCAAATGCAGGATTTCAGACCCATGTCTACACCCATGATCACCAACTAGAAGAAGATAGTTGTATCATATGACAAGGATGTGGACCCCACCTTGTATAGACAGCTTATTGGATCTCTCATGTATCTAGTCAATACGAGGCCAAATATTTTCTTCGCAGTCAATACCCTTAGTCAGTTCATGGTAGAGCTGAAGAGGGTACATTGGGCAACACAGAGGCACATTCTGAGGTATGTGCGTGGCACAGTTGAGTATGGGTTGAAATATACCCGAGGAGATGATGTCAAATTATGTGGATTCATAGATGCAAATTGGGCAGGCAGTTCAATGGACAAGAAAAGTACCTCTGGGTGTTGCTTCAGTGTTGGCTCAGGGATGGTTTTTTAGTGTAGTAGGAAGCAGAAGTTTGTAGCACTGAGCTATGCAGAAGCAGAGTATATGGCAGCAAGCACAGCTATGTGCGAAGCTATATGGCTTCAAAAGCTACTAGTATGTTTGTTCAGGCAAAGGTGGAGGCGGCCAGTGTCTACTGTGATAATCAAAGTTGCATAAAGCTCTTTGAGAATCCAATATTTCATGACAGGTCGAAACACATAGATATTCGATGCCATTTCATCTTAGATTGTGTACAACGTAGAGAAAACCAGCTACAATATGTTCCCATAGAAGTGCAAGTTGCAGACATACTCACGAAATCTCTAGGAAGAGCTAAGTTCGTCTACTTCAGAGAACAGATGGGCATGGTGGAGAACCTGTTTCAGTAGCAGACGTTGATTCTCAGCTTCAGCAACAACATATGAGAGGGAGTTGCAGTGCAGACGCAGTGCTAGCAACGGTATAGCAAGTTCAACAGCAGCACAAATGCAACATATATCAAAGTTGCACAGTAGTTGGTGGGCAGCAGCAGCCAAACATCAGCGACGATTTAGCAAATGATGCGGAGACAGGGTGTTGTGACAAGGAATGCAGCACTATAACCATTCCTTGCTAAGAGGGAGTGTTAGTTTTTGTAACATCAAGTGTGTTCTGGCCACGAAATTGGGTGGAGAGGCCAGAATGCATGAGATCTCCAAAACCCATAATCATTTATGAAAATTCCGCCTAGAAGTGACTTAATTAGATTATTAACCAATGTTTAAATATTTCCTAAGTCTAAACTTAGGGAATATGGTTAATTAATCAGTATTAATTAAGTCAAAGCAAAAATCATCTAGAAACTCACATGGATCGATCCACAGATGATCCTAGCCATCGATTATGGTTTAATCTTGGTCATTGGTGCTCCAATAGTGGATTATAAGAGGAGGTTGATGTGGTGATGGAGAACACACCAGTGCAGATACTCAGTTGCCCAGGTAGTTCGATTTTCTCAGTAGCAGTAGCTAAGCAGAGAAGATAAAGCCAGAGGGTGAGTAACAGGTGGAAGAGGAAAGCAGCAACATTTCGGGAGGAAGGTTTCCAGTCCCCGGAAGAGGCAAAGGAAGGGAGGCCGAAATTCTCATAGGGCCAATGTAAGCTCTGCGCAAAGGGTGACACAGGAGGCTCAGCACAGAGGTTGGGGAGGTAATTTTGGAGGCAGAAAATCGTTGTGGGGTGAGAGAAAATTCCTCACCAGATTTTGCTAGTATTTTCCTTAAATTAGATCGTCAATTGGGCATCTAAATTATTGTACTCGGAATTGTTGCCAAAGAATAATAATAAAACCCTCATCTGCTGCACCGGTTTTCCCGCATTAGGTTTTTTCAAGGACGATTGTCCAAAAATATCTGTCAAAATTCTTGTGTGTGAGATATAATTTCTCAGTTTCCATTATTTATTTTTCGTAGTATTTTTTGTGGTGAAAATTGCAGTTGTGATTTTATTCGTTCTTTGTCTCCCCCGCATGAAGCTCTAGCCGCTCATGACACTTTGAGTGATGTGATTGACAGAATTGGGAGACTAAATATTGACTCGGCCCCATCTCGATCAACTTAGCAACCTGGGCCATCTCTGAAACGTCCTCCAAAATGGCTGACAAAGACATTTGAAAGTGTTCGTCCTGGTGAGGTTGGAAAAACAATCCATCATCTCGAACTCAAAGATATGCTCCGTCTGGGTTCCTGAAGAAGTCTCCTTCAATGAGCTCTTATACTCACAAGCTTGAGGTTAGCTCTTATGTACACTTCTTCGTCCTCAATTATTGAGGAAAGTAGTTTCAACTTTCTGCATCAACCTGGTCCAATCTTCAAAACAACTGGGACAAATGTCCTGTCACAATCCACTCCCTCTTACTGGGAGAACCTTCTATTGCTAGATCTTGTAGTCACCATGATCAAAGCATACTTCAACCTTGCTTAATCACTGCCTCTGAATTTAGATCTCATCTGGTACAATATCTCTCAACACAAGTCATGATTCTGGGAAAGTCCTCTTGCTTTGCTTCATTCTTGCACTTCTTCCATCTACTTGTCAAAGCCTTGGCAACCTTTACTATGTACCTACAATCCTCGCTAGGCGGCCACGGAAGAACAATTATAACCAGGCAAAGAGCTCAAAGACAAGAGACTAACTAATAATAAAATAACAACAATGGTAATAATCAAGCAAGAGAGATATAAAATACTTATCTTTTGAGGATTATAGTGGTATGTCATCTCCCTCTTGATCTTAAGCTTCCTTGCATCCATTGCCACCTTATCATCCCTGTCCTCATCATGATGTCATTCCTTCCTTGCTAAGGTTAGGATTTCTTCTTTTAGCAGAAACCTCCAATCCTAGGGATTTTGTCCATAAATCCTAGGCTTTATTCTCCAAGACATTTTGGCTTGCTAGGGTTCACTAAGCCTAGATATTCGAATGTATAAAACCATAGCCAAAAATTTTAGTTTTCCAAACCCTAGATTTTGCACTTCTACATCTTCTTGCAAATCCAATAGCCTTTGCAAGATTTTCCTTTTCATATACAAATGACCAAATACCATAGAGTTTCAATCTCTCAGCAAAATAATTAAGGATATCAGACTATGTCACGACCATAGATCTTCCAATGAGATATCTTCATCAAGGGGGACATATGACAGCCCCATTAGGTACTATTGCAACATTTCTAGCAACTCATTGATTTCGAGTCTTTCATCTTAAGAGGCTATCAAGTTCTACAAATGACTTATTCTTCTTAAGATGACTTCAGTCTTTAATCCTAAAGAGGAACTCAGCCTCTGTTAGGCAGTAGCAATAGGTGTACCACTTTTATCATGTCTCCAAAACAAGTATCTCGGCATAAGGGATTTCCTTCAACTTTGTCAGCCAAACAATTTCCTTAATTTTCTTTGGCTTAGGAAGGAACTATAAGGACTACCTACTTGAAATGAATTGTGCCAATATTTTAAAACTCTGACTCTGACTCGGAAACGGCCGTGGGTCGACTCTGACTCGGGATCGACTTGGCCGGTTTGATTTCAATGACTCGGTCGTTGTAAAAAATACATTAAATATTTATTTTTTTATAATAAAAACAAAACAAAACATAATTTTAAAGATTTTCATTCATGTTTCCAAACACAAAGCTTTAGAATATAGATAAAAGACAACATATGATCAAAGTAGGCTCATGAATATATCCATTATATCAAAATGGCACCCAATGCACTACCCAATACATACATGATGATGATATAAAGATCAAAACAAAAACACATAACCAACGAGGCTAGAAATGGTCTCTACAACAAAAGTAAATTGTGAAACATCACTAGTCAGCACCGACCAGTACTACTGGCTACTACTAGAGGAGCCAACATCATCTGGCTCCACCTCTGAATCAGAGTCAGACAGGGAAACCCATGGCTCCTCCTCATCACCATCTCCAACTGCAATTGTAGTAGTGGTAGCACTAGCAGGCTGTGCAACAGCTGCATTCTAAGATAGACGAAATATGTGCTTTCGTCGTGGTTGAGCAAAGGAAGCGCCTACAACTAGAGGACTTGGGGCTATGCCTGAGGCTGGTAAAAGTGGATCTACATTCAACTGAACATTTTGTCAAGTGATTCCACCGCCAGTAAATCCAAATCATGATCCTCATCAGAATCAAACTCTGTTGGATGACTCTCCACTACCCAATCTGATGTTTGATCAATATCTTCCAACACAATGGGCTCTGAATCAGGGCTTTTGTTCAGCAATTGTTTGCGTCTGAGCCGAAGGTTGTATTGGACATAGACTAGATCATTTAACCGTTTTTTATCCAAACGATTTCTCTTCTTCGTGTGAATCCTCTCAAAGACAGACCAATTGCGCTCACACCCAGTAGCACTGCAAGTTTGACTCAAAATACGAATTGCAAACTTCTGCAATTGAGGACAATGGCTACCAAAAGCTTCCCACCATTGTGCTGCAAAAAACATAGTAGTGTAGTGAGTTAGCTCAAGTTTCAACAAATTATATCCAACTTTCAATTATAAACAATTTAACAAATAAGTATTCAAAATTTGAAAATTGAAATTTTTGTTTACCTAGCTCATCTGCTTCCCTTGCAATCTTTGTTAGGTTCTTCCTAAAGGTACCTGTGGCTTCGCTGAAGGTTGTGACCTGTTGATGTATCTCCAGTTGATCACACTCCAATGGGATCATGCGATCAATGTAGTCAATCAATCCATCTCTAACCTCCCCACTCAAAGCTCCTGCCACCAGAGCTTTATATTGATATCGTGGGTTCAAAAAATACCCAACTACATGTATAGGGCGAGGGAGTTGATTGTTCCATCTTTCATCAATGATTGCCCAAATGGGCCCATGCTTAACCACTCTATCCTTGTATGCCCTCTTTATTTACTCCTTTGCTTGATCCATAGCCTCATAAATGAAGCCCATAGCCAATCTTTCCCCATCCACCAACTGCAACACCTTAACCAGTGGCTCAACAACCCTCACAAGCCCTGCTTCCTTTCTCCAAAATATTTCTTCAATAACTTTCTTTTTCAATTCTTTGCCTTCATGTTTGAGAGACCACTAGCTTTGATTCCAATCATCACTGGAAAGCATCTTTTGCAAGTTTCTATGTTGTGAAAGCATAGATTGCAATGTCAAAAAATGAGTTGCAAGTCTAGTGATGGCAAGCCTAATAATATCCCTGCCTCCTGTGTGTCTCCTCATCAGGCTCAAAATCCATGAATGATTGTAGATAAATTTTGTTATGTTGTTGGCATGATCTACAATGTTCTTGACCCAATCTAATTTGCCAATATCCTCAAGCATGAGGTCTATGCAATGTGCAGCACATGGGGTCCAAAAGATGGTTTTGTGTTTTTCCTCTAACAGTTTACTAGCAAGAACATAGTTAGAGGCATTATCTATGATGACATGAACAACATTAACCACCCCCACCTCTTAAACAAACTCATCCAATAGCTGAAACAAAAATTGTCCATCTTTCACCCTATCAGATGCATCAACTGATTTTAGAAACATGGTTCCCTGTGGGCAGAAGATAAGAAAGTTTATGATGGTACGGTTCCTTTGATTAGTCCATCCATTTGACACGATGGTACATCCTGTTTTTGCCCATGAGATTTTGAAATCTTTCAAATACTCATTAATGGAGGAAATTTCTTTCTGCAAATGATACCCCCTTAACTCATGCATAATAAGGCCTTTGAAGCCTTTTCCAGCAGCAAATATGGCATCAAACATAGGCTCATAATATGGTGAACAAGAAGCATTGAAGGGGATATCAGCATCATACCACCATCTAGATATGTAATCACAAGCAGTCTCCCTCAATTCTTTCTTCCAATGGTCATCTAAAGTGGGCTGCAAAGTTCTACTAGCTTCAGGACCATGTGCATCTAATGGAGAGGAGGGTGCGTCAGTGAAATAACTTTTGATATTCATTTCACCCTTCTTTTTCATTTTACCCTTACCCTTTTCTTAAATAGACTCCAAATAGGGAGGAACAAAGCGGAAGGGGTTGGATGTATCAGTACAAGGGATAGAAGAAGAACCCTCAAAATCAAAATGGGGGTTGGTAGCCATCATTTTTTGTATACTCCTCTTCCTCCCAATTTCAGCCTCTATTTTTGCCTAGCTTTTTCTTCTTGAAACTTCTCAAAGCTATTTAACAACTCTTTCCTAATCTCCCCAATTTGTGGTGATTCACATGGAGTACTTTGGCCTCTAATCCCTTCCAAGTGTTGTTTCAGCCTATTAATGCCCCCAGGACCCTCCTTAATTTTTCTATGGAATTTGCAATGCATTTGATTATCAACCATTTTAACATGCGCCCAAGCAGCATCTTTCAATCTAGGAGCCATTTTTTGACTTGGAAATGAAAGGAAAATTTCTGAAAATGAAAACAAAAAAATAGCATTACTTCAATGTTCATTTCTTTCACAAAAAACACTCTTTTCAATTTCTATATTTGCACAAAAAAATAAATAAGAAAAAAACAGATTTTTAGAAGTGAAAAAAAAAATACCTCTAGGCACAAACTGCCTCCTCAAAGTTGTTGCTCCAACAAACCAACTCCTCAATGTTGCTCCAATGGCTGCCCAAGAAGCTCCTCACTCCTGCTCCAATGCTTGCCCAAGACTCCTCACTGCTGCTCCAAAAACAAACTCCTCACAAATTCTCACTCAAATGCAATGAGATAGTTGTGAGGAAATGAGAGGGGTTGGGTAGCTTTTATAGGGTTTGTGAGAGGGAATTGGACCCCAAAGAACCCAAAGGCAGAAAAGAATGGGCTTCCGGGTCCCCAAAACAACACACACACAAAAAATCGTTTTTCGGTCGCACCCACTGAACCGGCCGAGTTAGCTCAAGCTCGACCGAGCCAGCCGAGTTGTTACCGAGCCGACCGAGTTGGTCACTGACTTGGTCGGCTCAGTAACAACCCGGCCGGCCGAACCGAATTGACCACCGAGCTGACCCGGCCAAGCCCTAGCTCGATCTGGCTCGACCATTTCAATTTCGACCAAGCCGTTTTTAAAACTGTATTGTACAAAGGAGACATCTTTTACACGGGTTCATACAAGTCTTCAACTCATCCTCGGAATGCCAAGCATTCTTGGCATAGATGCAATTTGTTCATTCTTCTTATTCTGCCTTTCAAGCTTTATCAATCTTGAACTATATTGAGACAGTGAACATAAAACTTTTCTTTCACACAAAGTTTTCAATGAACAAGGATTTGTCTCTATTTGAATGAGATTTCAATTATACTATTTTGTCTTGAGATGCATTCTGAAAATAGCTACTTGAGATTGAAGGAAAAACATTTTCAATCTCAATAGAATTTTGCTCTTAAAAAAAAATTGAGATAATGCATACCTGGCTTGGACTTTGACTGAGCCAATTACCTTCAGATGTTTTATGGTTTTAATACCTTTCCTCTGAAGACTTTTTCGGCCTTGTAGTAGACCAAGTAACTTTGATTTTTGAGAAGTACTCTTCCTTGGCAATGAGCATTAGCAACTTCTTAAACAAATCGTATTGATTGTGGATTTCCAAAGAAGTCACTCGGCCTTTTGTTATAAGTGACCAAGGTTTGATCTGAGGAGTTTCGGCCTCTGTAATATTTCTAAGATTTTTGGTCACTTTGATTTCTAGTACAACGCATCTTTCATCACAAATTTATGTCCTCAAAATAAGTTTCAATGATCAAAGCAAGTCACAAACCAAAAAACGAATTGTAGGCAACTCTTCCATAATTTTTAGATATTGTTTGAAGTTCCTAGGACTTCCTGAGGCTTCTCAATAATTGAGGAGGTTTTGAGAGTCCTTTGTTCATTAAAACGTTGTTCTATTTCTTGCCAACAAGGGCTCCTTTCATAACAGTGTTCCTAAAACAATATTTAGCCTTACAAATATAAGGACTTCAACCTTTCTTATTCTTGGAGATACTTCAAACCTCTAAAGCTATATCTGAGGCTTTAAGATTGGAGATACTTCAAACCTCTAAAGCTATATCTGAGGCTTTAAGATTGGAGATACTTCAAACCTCTAAAGCTATATCTGAGGCTTTAAGATCTTCGGCCTAAGATTTTAGGGCTTTAACCTACTTAAACTTCTCCTGAGGTAGTTCAATGCCTGAAACAAGCTCAGTGGGTTTGGACTGAGGCTGAGGTTAGAAACTCTTCAACAAAAAATACAGCCTTCTCACAAATGTAAGAATGATTCATGAACCTTTAATATGTGACCCTTCTACAAAGATTAGGTCTTCTTGTGGCCCGGATTAGGGCTTCTTTTTCCTTACATCAGGATTGCTCTTTCACCCATACTCTAATACCATGTTGATTTTTCAGTAGTTCTCTAATCTAATAATTGTTTCTTATGATACTTTCATAGATTGATCTTTTCTTATATTTATTATACATCATAAAACAATTACACAAAGAACTTCAACAATAAAAACAATATGCCAGAAGGATCATAAAGAGACAGCCACACAAGAACACGACATTTTACCCTGGGAAAACCCACATGGGGGAAAAAACCCGGCAACCTTTTCAATAGAGAAATCTTCAATTCAACAGAGATACATCTTAGTCAATAACAAGGTCAAACATGGTCCATCCTCCTAGTCAAGACATCTGCCCAAAAATTTAGCTTTTACAAATTCAAATTTGCTTATTTTTCAACCGACATGAAGAACATGTCTCTTAAATTTTTCTTTTTGTTTAGCATGAAGAACATGCTTACAAATATATTAAGGACTAAAATATACATTATGAAGACCGAACCATAGTTACAAAAATCAATAGCTCCATCTTTAGCAATGCAAGTTGAAATAGCTTCTTGTTTCTCAAAGTCTATCAAATACTTTATCAAACCATTTTCTAATTTTTTGGCACAATAGAAATTTTCTCAAAGATAGCAACCCGAGGCCTTATTAACCCCATCTCTCCAACTGATCATCCTTTGCTAATGCCCGATTTCTCCAAAAGTAATATTGCATGCCAAAGTCAAGTGTCCCTTTCACATATCTCAATACTCGCTTCGTCATAGTCTAGTGCTCTACCTTAACTGCTATGAATCTGGAAATGAAGCTCACAACGAAACTTAAATCAAGTCTAGCAGTTGTAAGATATATCAAACTACCCACTAATTGCTTGTATCTGCCAATCTTGATGTATCACGCCCTAGGTACCTTCTTCAAACCATATAGAGCATTCTTCAATCTAAAAACATGATGCTCCTTCCTTGGAACTTGAAAACCATATTGTTCTAAACTCCTTAGTTTGTTCAGTCCAACAAGTGCACGCAACCATGTTGCTCGCTCAAATAAGCCATTTCACGTTGCACTAAGTGCTCAATCCAAGAAATTCCCAAATTTTAGGCAATCTCTCAACTTCACGCTTGCTCAATACCCATGCGAAGTCGCAGCTATCGAAAACGCTCATCAAGCTTCAGTGTCGCACGAACCCACTCATGCGATGGAACGCCCCACACATGCAGTTTGTCCCCAGCGATGGCGTCATCACACTCTCCAACAAGGTATGGTGAAGCGCAAGCGCAGCCACCACCCTAAGGGTCTAAATACAGTAGTGCAAATGACGATCAAGATGCCATGTGGGAGATGCAATTTGATGGGGCCAAATCAAGGACAAGCATTGGAGTTGGGGATATATTCATAATACTAGCATTTGACTGCACTAACAACGTAGCTGAGTCTGAAGAATTGTTGTTGAGATTGAAATTAACAAGAAAAGGGAGATTATGAAGTTGAAAGGAGTTCGTAATTCTGACCTTATAAGGCAACAATTAACAAACCAATGTGTTACAAAAAAATGATAGAATGAAGAAGCATATATGCAGATTGGAATACCATTGAGTCATTTGATGCTTTCACTGTCAAGGTTGCTCCTAGAGATTTGAATGAACATACAAATATGATGGTTATAGCAATAGCAAATCTTCCAATCAGTGATGGGATGTATTCATAAAATGGAGGTTATCTTTAGACCTGTTGTCCTGGATAATGTAGACAATTGGCAATTTTTTAAAATGATGCCTACGTTATCAGAGTTTTTACCAATTTGCAAGAATTTGTCTTTTGACACGTCAATTACCAAGAAAATTCAATGCCATCAATCACATGTTTAAAAGAAAACAAAATTCCAAAGGAGCTAATTCCTTTGGAAAAGTTATTTTCTTTGTTGAACAAATATTTGTTATTGATGTCAATGGAGACACCAGCTCAAGGAAATAATTATTTAGGCTTGTGGAGGACTCCAAACCCTTTCCAATGAGCTATAGCATGCCTCCTCCTCTCTTATGAGGAGAAATGAATTTTTAAGTGGAAAAATCAATATTTCACCTCCTCTACAAGTCAGCCTACATGAAATCAAGTCAGCCCCCCTCCAATGGACATGTCTCTTCAAATTATGGTCAAAAGAGTATAAATAGAAGCAACACATCCTCATTTCACCCATCCACTCAGGTCAACTTGTGTGGCTACTTGGTGGCTTTTTCCTTTTTTATTATTCTTTTCCAAACCCATTTTACCAACTATCATATCTCTGACTGTAGCCTGGTTGCTCCCTATCAGCTAGCTTGTTGAGACTAACACTTTTGCTAGGTTGTCTCCACCCCCCAACCACTACACTTTTTGTTTTATTATTTTTTTTTCTATCTTTCTACCATCACAACTCAATTGTACGACTATGTAAAAAAAATCCCTTATGATCGCATTGTACATATGCAATTTTGCACATACAACATCCTTTTTTTCCAACTATGTATGGCCTCACACGCCCTTGTATGGTCGCTCAACACACTTAACATGGATTGCTCAATCCATGTGAATCATGTAGGTATCTAGTTTTGTGTGTAATGTTAGAGACCGGTCTTCAGAGAACAAGCTCGGATACCATGTTAATTTTGTTAATCCCAACAACCTGGCAAATTACTACCTAATTTTGTTAATACCTAGCAGATCCCTTACTGTAATATTTTATTATTATGACATAGATCAAATGAATAAAAGACACAACTAGGATTTTAACAAATATAATAGCGAAAATTAAACCATACACCAATCGCACACATGCACAAAAAGATTGTCTACCCTTCAAATTAGTTCTTCAAATAACTTCAAATTTTACAAAGGCTCCCTTCTTGGGATAATGGCCCACTGAAGAAACTACAAATACAACAAGAAACCTAGAGTTATCCCAGTTGATCAAACCCTTTTGCAGATTTGTTCTTCGATCTTGTTGGCTTATTTGGATCTATATCCCTTGCTTCCCCATGCACTCTTCCTCGAACCCTGCACACTTGAATGGAAGTCCTCCACCTAATCACTGGGATCTCACTCGCAATGTGTCTTGTGTTCAAGATGTGTGTTGTCCCTTAACCTAGCCTTCCTTTTCTAAGTTTGAGTTATTGACCAAATCCACAACCCTAATCTCCAAAGCGATTGATGATTGAGATTAAATCGCAACATCAACTGGGATCAACAGGTGAGATTCATCTAATTCACTAATGTGAATATATTTTGCATTTCATTAGATTAACTCTCTTTATCTTATAAAAGTTAATTACTTTAATAATTAAATAAGTGTTAGGGTTAAGGCGACTTTAGCACGTTTAGACACTTAGGACTATGCAGAAGTATCTAGCCAATCTACAAACATCAACATATTTGCCTAAGAAGCACGATACTGGTAAATAATTTATCCACATACTAGACAACCTTGATCAAAATTGTACTCCTAAGAGCTTTAGAAGAAGGGACTTTAAAGCCAAGGCTACAAATAAGAAGAGCATCTACCACAGTCTGTCAACATAGGAATCTAGAAGCATCCAAAGCTAAGCCGAAATAGAGATGGAAATTATGTAGCCCCTCTTTGCTTGATCATGAAGTTTTGAACCCCATTTTGTACTCTCCAATCTCATTTCAAAACTCCTCTACAAGACTAAACAAAAATTCTAGAGAACTAGGAGAGACTCGAGAGAATGGCAAGGGAACATGTACATGAAGGAGGTCAAGTACTATAAGTAGCCACAGTGGTAGTAATAGTTGCAAGAACAGAAGATGACTCAAGTTGCCCTGTGTCAACCCTTAGTTTTTCCTCTTAGATTTGCTCTCAACAATGGAATAGGAATTGACTTCGCATTGATGGGTTACATCCGCGGGTACTTTTGGATGGAGAAGAACATTGTGGCCTATGATTTTAGCAAGGCGACAATTTGAATAATCCGCTCCCCCACCCATTGGTCTTAAAAACTAGCATGGACCTTTCCTCCACCAAGGTCCTTGGGAAATAACCAATGTTGCAAAAGTCGAACTTGGGAATAAATTGGCAAGGTTTCAAAAATTGAAAAAGTCGTAAAAGTCAAGAGAAAATCGAAAAAAATTAGCAGAAACACAGCAAAAATTTTAAAAGTACAAAGATATCCATTTAGTCAATTTCATAAAACTACTATTTTTTTACGATTTAATCCCAATTTTTTCAATTTTGAAAAACTCACCAAAAACTCGCTCGATAAAATCGTTTGGTTGAAAAAGTCGCTATTTGGCAATTTTGTCGTGATTTAATCCCAATTTTGGTAGCAATGGAAATAACTAATAGAAGTTCGTTTTACCATTTCGCAATGATTTGGGGCTTTATGAATTTGTGAAAAGATGGTGGCACTGATATAAGGAAAACCAAGATGCCTTGATTATGGCTTTTAGTAAAAATGAAAGCCCAAAGAAAGGTAAAAATTCTCTAAAATACCTCAAATATTTTATGCAACAACTCCCCTTATTTTAATTTTGTTATCTAGCATGCTTCCTTTGCAAAAAAAACCATTGCTCAAGCAATTTTCTAGCCTATATATGTAGCCTCTATACTCCACAATGAAATTCTAGTCTCAAAACAGTTGTTGAATCTTGGAAAAACAAGAAGAGAACACTGTGGAGCACCCCAAACTCTATCCAAGTTAACAATACACTCAGACAATGCAAAACAGCAAAAAAACCAAGGAGCAAAAGAAAAGGCAAGTACTTGGTTAACTCAATGAAGCTAGTCAAACTCTCTGAGTTGATCAAAACATTTTGACTCAACTTACCAAACCACCTTGCAAATTTGTTATTAACTACACCTCTGTAGACTTTAGCAATCAAATCTTTGTGTGAAAGGGGGTCCCTTGTCTCACAAACAAGAGCATCTCATACACCAAATTGGCGTCTGGCTTAGCCATGACCTTATTACTATTGTTGTTGTTGTTGTTGTTATTAAAGTTAAAATTGAAATCCAATCTAGTCATTGAGATTTGGCCCAGAAAAAATTGAGTGAAACAAAAGCAAGACATAACTCTAATGCTAATTCCTCACCAAAGAGAGGACTTCATGTTAGTGACAATAAGCTCTCTAAGACATACGTACAAACCCAGATATCAAACTGTGAGGCAACCAACATGATCAACAAAGCAATCAATATATAAAAAATTAGTATGCCTCCAATAACATACTTGCAGCCAACCACTGACGAGTGGGGGGAAGTTGTTGAGAAATCAATAGGGCTATAATTAGAGTGATTTCTCTTAGACTTAATAACTGCTTGTGATGTATTTTTACTTTTCTTGATTATCAACTTCTTCTTTTATTATTATGTTGTACTTATCATCAAACAATGACCAAAAACATGAAGATCAATAGTACACAAGAACACATGATGTAGGCTACAAGCCAGGGCCAAAAACTCTCCTCTTGAGAGGAAAACCCACAAATCTCCTCTTCTTATAGATTCTTCAAAGGACAAATTCCAAGACCTCTAGACCAAGACAAAGTCAGACCTTCTTGATGATGTGATTCTTCTATCCAAGTCAAACCCAAACAAATCTCTTCTAGTTGCACAACTTCGACCCACAGCTACAGAATTTCGGCCTCCACTGCAGGTCTGAAATTTTCGGCCCCTACAACAGTTGTTGCTTCCACACGTGTGAGGGAAATTAGGGCTTCCAAGGCTTCCTTGCTTCTTTGCTTGGGCTGCTTCTTCTTCTAGGGATAGTAGGTGACCTAATAGTCCTTTCTTCCACCAATTTCGACCTTCTTTCTACAACTTCGACCTTGGAGCTGCAAAACCCTAGCCTTATCTTCGCACGTGTGAGAGAGAGAGAGAGAACCAACCCAAAACTTCATCCTTCTTCCTTATTTTCTCCTTCGGTAGCCTTTCTTCTTCTTCTTCTTCGCTTGGATGATGAGTGAGTGAATGAATGTCCATAGGAGGTCGAATTCTCTCCTATATATAGGCTCCCAAGGAGGACGACACGCCCTAAGGAGACCAACTTCTTAGCTGTCAGGCCGACTTGGTCTCGGAGGGGTGTTTTTACACCTTAGACACAAAAACAATTCTTTTGACATGTTACAAGATGCCCAATGTGCTTTTTACACCTTAGACACAAATAAAAATAAAAATAAAAATATATATATATATATATCTTTTGACATGTTACAAGATGCCCAATGGGGTCTTCTTCATATGACAATGACTCTATTGACTTCTTGACTCTATGAGAAACCCTAGAAGCACTCAATGGGTGTTTGACCTATAAATAAAATAATCCTTAAGCATGAAACCCATGCTAAAAAAAAATAATAAAAAAATTATTTTCTTTTTATACAAGAATCAAGAGCACATTTTATATTTATAAAGACCGAACCTAGTTACATATTTCAACAGAAGTACCATTCAATATAATCAATTGAAATTTCAAAGTTCATACTGGAAGTACATCAAATAGAAATATTTTTTTCGAAAAAAAAATGCCAATTTGATCTACAGTTTATTGGGTGTCATTCTCCAACTGATCATAAGTTGAACAAAGGCAGAGTGATCTTGGATAAATACAACAAAAAGGCAATGCAAACACTGAAATGTGCATGGGTGTTGCGCATAAGTTGAGAATAATCAACAGTGGTGATAAGCTAACTCTTGTAGCCTTTCTTTACAACACTGAAATAATAAAATGCTTCAAATAACAGAAACAAACTCATAAACTGGATTTTTTTAATTCAATTTTTAAACAGAGGCAGAGTGATCTTGGATAAATACAACAAAAAGGCAATGCAAACACTGAAATGTGCATGGGTGTTGCGCATGAGTTGAGAATAATCAACTGGGGTGATAAGCTAACTCTTGTAGCCTTTCTTTCCAACACTGAAATAATAAAATGCTTCAAATAACAGAAACAAACTCATAAACTGGATTTTTTTAATTCAATTTTTAAACAAATATCAATTAAATTCATTTTTTTATTCTGGGAGAATAAGCCCAATAGACCAGGTTAGGTCTCAAAGGACACTAATAAGATAAACATGAAAATATCAAATAATACCCTGCTTTTTGTTCTACAAATGCTTATGTTCAGGGAGTTCAGGGACTACCGAGTTTTGAGGTTTCTGTCTTCAAACGCTCCAATTCAAAAGTAAGAACTGCATCGGATACCTTGAGTTCAGGTTTGTTGTCTACAACAATCACTGCAGACTCAGCCTCAGCCTGAATCACTGCACCGCCTCTCATTCCCATAAAAAAACCAATGAACAACACCAAAATGAAATACTTTAAGGTCCCCATACTGAAATCTCCACTAGACGATAGCCTGGAACGTGTACCACAGATAAAAATTTCAGAGTTAGTATTCCTTATTTCGACTCATTTTTCTAAATTATTTCAAAAACATGACTCCCTCATATATACACTAGAATATAAAAATATTGAAAAATATTTTTCAGAGAGAGAAATAAAATTGATTTTATATATATATATATATTCCAGGGGAAGAAATCAGCCTCCCTCTTAGTCCAAGGGTTAGAGTGAGGTTGTTGGAACCACATCATCCCACAGGTATACTCATTTAAGAGTTTACAAAGCTCAAAATCAATACAACATTACATCAATATTTTATCAAAGCATTATAGTTCATCATGTGAAATGCACTAACGGAACTTTGAATCTGAGTGGAGAAAATAACAACCATTCCACCTAACCACCAAAATAACCCCCCACACACACATATATATATTTTGAAAACCACATATATTTACAAAGTGTCTACATTTACGAAAAAAATATTTAAAGACTACAAATATTTACAAAGGTATCTACATCTACCAAAAAAAAAAAAACAACAACAAAAAACCAAAAAAAATTCTATGGTAAAGAAAATTCTATTAGAAACTTATAAAAAATCAAAAATAGGCCTCACCCTTCAGATGGGCGAGATTCACTACCATGATTAATCATGGAGAACTTCAAAATTCTGGAAAGATTCCATACTTTTGATTTTTTTTTGGCTGTTCGTTGCTAAGCTGAAGGATGGTTTTTTTTTTATAGCTTCTGTAATAGCAATATAGACACCTGCCATATATGTGTATTTTTGTCTTGTTGGTTACAAAATGAGAATATTTTTGTCTTGTTGGTTACAAAATGAGAATTTTAAATAGGATGATGATGTACATGGGAACTAATTTAAACATGGCTCCTGGATCCGGGTGGCAGACATGATCGCACAGCTCTCCATGCAAGCAATTAACGCCCAGTACCGCCAGCTGCACGGCAGCGTGGCTTCCCGGGAGGTTAAAACATGCGAGAGCAGGTTTGCATTTAAGTTTAGATCGGGAAGGGGATCGGCATTTATGCACTGCATCGTTCGATGCAACATTCTCCCGGTTATAACCATGGCGATCCACGGCTTTCTCACCCTGTTCTGTGCTCTAAGGCGTGGCAATTCGGTTTGGTTGACGAAAGCAGAGATTGATGGCGTAATTTCGGGGCATCGCCGCAAGCTCACAAACATTTCTCTCAGGAGTAATCCTTTTCCTGTTATGAATTTCTGCACTTTGTTTATGTTGGTTATCTTCACAGTTGTCCTGGTCGTTAGCGTGGAGCTGTTGGTCGACACCTTGGTTCTGTTAGTTGATAGCCTGGTTAAGCATACCTTCGGCCTTAATTGTCTTCGTTCTGTTGGTCATACTGCGTATAATCCTTCACATAACTTCCTCTGTTCTGGCATAATGGTTCGCTCTGGCAAAAGGCAGCGTTCTGGGGGACGCCTAGACACCCGTTTGCATTCTCCAGCCGGTTTTGCCCTGGAAACTGCAGCAGAACCGCTCAGTCCCTCTCCCGCTCAAGAAGCTGGGCTGTCTGCTAGCTCTGGTAGGAAACCCAGGCCCAATAGTGCTTTTCAAACAACGCACTTTTAAGTTCCAGAGTAACCTGCACAGACCCCTGGTAACTACTCATATCACCCTCATTCTCTCGGAGGAGGAAAATCTTGTCACCCCCTTGACTTGCATCGCCCCTGAGCCCTCTCCCGGTAGTGACAACTCCTCGGACAGCGACAGCAAGGATAATTGGGTCAAAGAAAAGGCTGAACAGGAGGCTCTTCTCAGAAATCTCCCTCCTCTGGATGACACTGTGCCTGTGGCTGAGGATAAAATTCATGGTGACGCGGAACAGGCCATTACCATTCCTGACAGCGACTTGAGTGGCAATGAAGGGCTTAAGGATGGTGACACTGCCCGAGACGAGAAGAAAAACAATGACCCGGCACAAGAGAAGTAGCAACTCCTAGGACAGTCTCTCTTGTTTTTGTTTAAATCTCATAATTATGGTTGACTCTTTTATGTATTTGTCTTACTGGTCTGTAGCTCCCAGATGGGATTTTGATCACTCTGTGTTCGCTGAGCCGCATGGTTTTTTGTGTTTTTGGACAAACTCAGTTTCTCTTCTTGCCGACGTATGTTCCTCTCTATGTATGCTTTCTGGTATCAGGGACTCTATTATGGCTTGCCCCAGCTTATGTATGTAATGGGGCAGCACTGTTTTGTCGAGTGCAGAAATGCCTCGCTCATATGTAAAAATATTTTGTGTTTCAGTTAATAGAAGTTAGTATTTGCAAAGAAAAAAAAAAACTAATTTAAACATGGTCTGGACTATGTTATTTTCTTTCTGTATGTATCAAATATATGTAAACTAGTTTTTTATTATTAGAAAAATTGTTGATTTTTTTTTCTGGAAAAGAAAACAAAAATTAAAAATTCAACTGATAAACATAACGGAAATTATGAATTGAAAACAAAACATATCAAAAATATATATGTAAACAATTTTTTATTAATAAAAAATTTGTTAGATTTTCTTTCTGACAAAAAATCAAAAATTCAACTGACAAACATAACAGAAATGATGAATTGAAAACAAAAACATAAACGAATGCATAAATAGAATCAAAACACAAAATGCTCCAATGCCAATCATAGCAATAATTTTTCAATTGCAGATTATAATTTGGACACAAAAAAAAGGCAAATTAATCTCCGCTCAACTTTCTAAACACTGACGAAGTTTGAAACTCCGTCCCGTTCACAGATATTGATAGAACCTAAATCAATATCAAGTACTTATTTTACGAAACTAAAGATATTTAAGCGTCGAGATGAATATATATATATATATAGTTAGAATTAGAATTAGAATTAGGACAAATAAACCATGAAAATAACGTCCACAATAATTTTGGGAACCCTAACGAAGTTAAAAATCCTAGAAAGTAAAAATCCTAGAAGTTGAAAATCCTAGAAAGTAAAAATCCTAGAAAGTTGTCTATTAAAATAGGAATCAGTTAGATGTGTTCGATGTATTTGATGTATCTATATCAAATCCTTATCAATATATTAAAATTATCTTTATCATAGATGGTAAACCAGCAAGACTGTTTCTTCAACCGACAAAAGTAAAAGTCATCTAATCTATACAATTATCTACATCAAATCCTTATCAATATATTAAAACTATCTTTATCATAGATAGTAAACCAGCAAAACTATGTCTTCAACTGACAAAAGTAAAAGCCATCTAATCTATACAATAACTATTGCGCATAAAGAGCGTTCAGACTCTTATCAAAATCAAAAGTTATTGCCGGCATTAAAATATATAACTTTCTGCAAATAATCTATTTTTTAAACCTGTTTCTTCCTTCAGCAAATGTACCAGAAAAGCAAGTAGTATTCAGACGAAAAGAATCACCCCAGCATTATGCAATTTGCTATGGCTGGAAACATTGTAGTGAATCCTTCCGGACTGTGTATTGAGACCTTTTTTGAAAAGGGCATCAGCTGAAGAATTTTTTTCCTGAAATACATGAGCAAAGGATATCCTACGAAATGAGGCCTTTAATTCGCTGATCCTGCGCATCCAGTTGTACAAATATGGAGGTGCAAAGGAGGATCTATCATTGATCCAGTCTATGATGACTGGCGAGTCATCAAAAATATATATAGATTCTAAATTAAGCCACTTAGCCCAATATAATAACTCCCACAGCGCTATCACCTCGGCCCTTGTATTTGTCCCATCTCCACAGCCCCAGTATCCCCAGCAAAAATGATACTGTAAATCCTGCGATACATCTAAATGAACCCCACATACACAAATCCCTTGTTGGGCCGGCCCAAGTCTCCACCAGTTTACATATACTGGTAGCATGTAAACCAATTTTAAGTCCAAAATTTATGGAATCAAAGCTATTTGGGTGTAAAGTTAAACATGGTAGGATGCGAATAAAAGAAAAATGGAAACCCTGACCACCAGGTTACCGATATTCGAAACATCTGAACCAATTTTAAATTCAAAATTTATGAAATTAAAGCTGAAAGAAGGTAAACATAATATATGGCAATATAATTTGGCTAAATAAAACAAAATTAATGTCTACATTCTAAAAAACCAGACAAAGGTGAAATCATATATTCCATCAGGTTATAATTATTATAACATTTAAATCAATTTCAATCTGAAAAAAACTATTTAAATGTCAAGACGAGCAGCATATATAGAATTATAATTTAGAATAATAAAGAAAAATTAATATTTACACTCATTTTGAAACCCTGACGAAGGTTAAATTCCATATTCCACCTTGTTAAAGCTACTGGTAACACCTAAACCAATTTTTAGTACAAATGTTACGAAATTAAAGCAGCATTATAAATAGGGCAATAATTTAGAAATAATGAGGGAAAAATCATCTCCACACTCCACTTTCCAAACCCTAACGAAGATTAAGTCCTATATGCCACGACAATCGGAGTATGTAAACCAATTTTAAATCCCAATTTTACGAAATTAAAGCTGTTCAGAGGCGAAGAGCATTTTCCTTTTTAAGATAGGATCAAGGCACGGAAAAGTTGAAAACAAATGAGCAATGCGGCAAACATAGGCGAAAAATATTTAAATTCCGTACCAGCAGGCAAATGTAAACGAATTCAACTGTTCGAACCGATCAAGAAACGCCACCGCATATTCGAAACCTCAAATTCAATGATTCTGAGCTCACAAAAACAACAAGATTTTACATGCTTTTCACTCGCATTGATGATCTAGATGTTGTTAAGTCAAGCAGGACAGTTCGAAGTTTGCTGTCGGGTTTCCGAAACCTGTACAGTCAAGGCAGAGGAGCAGTTTTGGAATTCAAAAATTTCTTCGTTGCCCAACCCGTACCCAAGGAGGACATATTTATGACAATAAATGTTCTAACGTTTCTGTGTTAATACAGTATCAAAAATGCCTCTAGTTAAGATAACACAGGATCGAAATTAGCTTTAGTTAAGATTTATAAACTTGTTAGAATTGAGACTTTTGTGTGGTAGATTAATCCCATTATTAAGATTTAGTAATGATGTGATTAATCATTATTTATAAAAAAATATAATATAATATATAGTATATATATATATATATTATAGATTTGATACTTGATTAATCATTTAGTAATGATGTGATTAATCATTATTATAAAAATATAAATTATATATATATATATTAAAAAATTAAAATGTGAAAAAATTTAAGTTTAAAAGTAGGAAGAGATTTTAATACATTTATGATTTAAGTATGATCCACGAGATCCCTACATGTGGAAATAGGTTTGAATGTCTCTTCTCTTCGAAGGAGTCTCTAGAGCAAGACAACTTTCAATCAAGCATGCAATTAACAAATGGAAAAGCACATAACCCTCTATTGGATCTTATAGAGCCCATGCAAAAGTCTTTTGAAGAGCACCAAGAAAATCAAACACCACAGGAAATGATTAGCTCCCTTTTGAAAGAAGCTAAAGCAAAAGTGTTAAAATTGGAAACTAGGGCCAAACTCCATGTGGGTCTACTTATTCATGGCAACTGATATTTTTCTTAGATTCCTCTCGTCAAGAGGTGTAGGATTGATCTATAGATCATTTGATTCTGGCATGTATTCACGGAGATATGAATTTATTTGTGTTATGGGACAATTCGTCAAGGTCGGCCAGCGACCAAATTGCCCACACTTGTGCTCAACGTTTTAGTATAAAAAGAGGTGGCTTGCTAGTCATTTCGACACACACTCTTCTTGTGATTTCTTCCTCTCCACTTGTCTTTGGGTTTTGGTGGAAGGAGGAGTCACTAAGAGAATATGTTGCTCTAGAGAGTTTGCTCTAACTCTAGACACTAAGAAAGTCTATACGCTGCCCTAAGAGGAGTTATCCTAGCCCTACTTACAGTCAAAAGGAGAATGCATCTACATTATCTTATATGCAGTCAAGATGAGGTTCTCCTAGCAGCAAGGAGGGAGTTGTTGCATGCCACTCAACGTTGTCCAAAAGAAGTCTAAACGTTGTCCTAATACAGAGCAAAGGAAGCTACTTTAACGTAGGCAAGGAGGCACCTTTATCTAAGCCCTAAAGGAGATCTAACTACAGCTATACCTCAACCCTAAAAAGTTATCCTAGGTCGCATTCATTAAGGGTTTGAATGTAGCAAGGGGAGGCCTTTTAGCAAGCCCTAACCACAGTGCTAACAACAATTTTATGTTGTTGTTCTAAAGCCCTTATCATAGGTCCAACAATTATACTAATATGTTGTCCTAAGAAGACTAGCCACAGGTCTAAAAGGGAGTGTTAAACTTAGTTTAGCAGCCCTATACACAGCTGTAAGGAGGCCTAGAAGAGGCCCTAATCTCAGTCTTATTGAGGCCCTAATTCGTTGTGCAAAGAAGCCTAGCAGTAGTAGTTAAAGACTATTGTTCTAAGTCATGAATTAGGTATGTTTGAGAGCAGTTGTCTCGACATTAGAGAACTGAAGGAGAAGTTGTTCATTTGACCTGTTGAAGGAGTCTGCTACTATGGCCTAGCTGCTCTGCTAGGCTGCAAGCCATAGCAAGCAGCGAAGGTTGGTAATTGGATACAGTATTGTAGTGCAACACAACGGATGCAGCATGGTGCAGTATGGTGCATGGAGCAGCATGGTGCATGGAGCAGCATGGTGCATGGAGCAGCATGGTGCAGTAGTACAACACAATGTATAGTAACAGCATAATGATGATGAAGAGTAACATGTTGGGTACAACATGATGAGGTACATCTCACTGATGGTGCAACATGGTGCAGCGCAATGGACATAGTGTGATGGTGTAGCATAGTGATGATGGACATGGTGTGATGGTGCAGCGCAATGGACATGGTGTGATGGTGCAGCATAGTGATGATGGACATGGTGTGATGGTGTAGCATGGTGCAACACAGTGATGATGGACATGGTATGATGGTGCAGCATGGTGATAATGAATGCAACACATTGTTAGATGCAATATGGTTAATGCAACACACTTTTGGATGCAGCATAGTGATCATGAATGGTGCAGCATGGTGTTATGAAGTGCAGCACAATGATGGGTGCAACATGGTGATGGAATCACCTGTGTTCAAATCAGGGACCTCATGTGTTATCTTCTTAGTGAAAGATCTATGCTCTTATTTTGTCAAGTCAAAATGTTGACTTTTGGTGTATACGTACTATATCTCTCTCTGTTGAACTATTGAAGAACATAAGAAGAATTGATCAAGGGTTTCCCCACATTGGGGTTTGTCCCTGGCTGGCACCATATCTTGTGTCCTCTTGTCTTGGTTTGTTTTCTGCGATTTATGTTTATGTTCTATCTGCATTTTACTATCATGTTAAATGTGATTGCTAATCTGGAATTGATATTGAGTTAATATGGAAAATTGAAGTAAATTTTCTCTCAACATATAACATACCTAAAATTAACAAAAAGCCCTACCTGAAGATATGGATATGGATGACCCACGACTAATAGCCCTTGAAGAAGAACGACATGGAAAAGATGTTAAGAACATTCTAGATCATCAGGCTAGGATTATATATAATGCATATCTTCGAAGCAAGGAAAGAAACCAACTTGGCTTGAGTTCTTCACAGTGTGGTCTTGGGGTTCAAACGAAGGATTTCAAAGTGGCCTCCAGGCAAGACAAAGAAGCCAAAAAACAAGGCCTCAAGAGCAATAAGGCACTAATCCAAGAAGACGATGAACAATTAGTTAACTCAGGGAAAATCATGCCAATGTCAAAGCCATTTCCCCGCTTGAAATCTTGAATATTCAAGGAGTTTCAAGGTAGTCATGATTATTGTAGTCAATCTTTTATTCTTTGTTATTGGTAGGCAACATGTTATTCTCTAGAATCTCCTAGATTTTAGTCTTTTTTTGGAAATTCAAGCTACATGTAACTTTTTCTAATTGATGAAAGAATCATTTTACCCCGCAATATATATATATATATATATATAGAGAGAGAGAGAGAGAGAGAGAGCATAACTTTAATTAAAATTAGAAATTTATTTTTAAATATAAAAAATTTATAATGTCGAAGAATTTTATTTTTCAAATGAGAAAAGAATGTAAAATCTTTATGTATTATAACTAGTGTTGCAAGGTAGTGTGGTTTGGTTCAATGGTTGTTATCTTCCCCACTCATGGTCAAATCTCCACTAATAAGGTGATGATGATGAGCGTAAATACTAGTTAAATTTAACATAACTAAAGACATAAATAAAATGTATTATTTATTAGATAAAAAAAAATACGAAGTCAATTATGAATGAATTACTATATTACTTAATTTGTATTGATTATTTTTAGTGAGTGGATATAACTATAAAACAGAAGAGTTTTATTCTTTTCAAATGTATCCCAGTCTTGTATCATTACCATGTTTCTTTTTGTTTTTGCATTCTCCTTTTGGATACACTAGTTGAATTTATTTTTTTCAATTTTTCTTTTTCATATTATAATGAAATCTTTTTTCTTCTTTTTTTTAATCATAAATTTGTAATTAAATTATACAAATTATTTTAAATAAAAAATTTTATTTATTATACTAAGCTCCTATTGAATTATTATAAATTTTAGTTTATTATACTAATCCCTTATTGAATTAATATACATGGAATTTTATATGAGAATAAATTTTGATTAACTTTATCAAATTACATATTATAAATTTATTTATAATTTGTTAATTGGATTTAGTTTAAAAAAAATTGTTATTTTTCTCACTTTGGGTTCAAATCTCACTTGTGATATATTTGTTTTTCATGAGCCAATTGTTGATTCAGGTTGGCAAGATACTAGCAATTTCATTCTTACTCACAAACTCGAGTGTGAGATACTAGCAATTTCATTCTTATATCTTGAATACACACACGCACACATAACTAAATTTACATGACCTAAAGTGACTTGCATTTATGCATCGCAACTCGATCAAGGTAACCTACTAATGACTCAACCCACCCAACCCACAAAGATTGGGTTCCAATCTCACTTGTGAGTTGTTAGCTTTTCACGAGCCAATTGTTAATTGTTGCTAAAACTAGCAATTGTCCCAAAGGTACAAAAGAGAGGCCAATAGGATTATTAAAAGCAAGAAACCTCTACAGATAGTCAAGCATATACAAAGCTCGCTAGTGACCAAGGCAATAACCACCATGACCATCCCGTACGAGCAGATTTCATACTAAAACAACAAAACCAAAACCAAACCATTCATATCAATATATTAAATTTAAAACACGTTCATACTAAAAAATAGATTATTGGCAACACACTTTATTTTTTTAAATAAAAAATAAATTACACCGTTTTACATGATAAATGAAAAGCGGAGAAATTTGTGATTTGCAAATATTAAAACAAACCACTTACATTGCTGGTTGACACTACGACTAAAACATTAAGTACTTGTAATATGCTTTTCCACATTGTAATTTAATATTTTAAAATAACCACGCGTTATCTAATGTATTTCTATCTTCAATTTGTAAACTCATTAATTATTTCTAAAATTGTTGTTCACTTATACCATATATAAAACCACCTTAATTAATAATGATAACTCCTCAGATGAAGGTCAGATCAACAATAGTTAATTTCAAATAAGAAAAAACATTATTTACTTAAACCATGAGTGTTGAAAAAGCATTATCTAAATAGTTATATAAACATTAACCATTCCGCAATATCAACATTATTTACTTGGATTATGTCAACATTTACCATTGTGTGTATTTCGAATTGAAAGACATTTTTATTTATTTATTTTATAGGTAAACATAGAAATAGAAATCCGGAAGGTAACCATAACCAGATGGAAATAAGGTAGGCGCCGTAATTGTATAGTGCGATTAGAAAGTCAAATTATAATATTCTTAAACCAATACTTATTGTATTCTTATGTGATGTTTAATAAAATATAGTTAATTTTGTGATCTATAAATAATTTTGTAACTATTTTTATTTAAACATTAATAATAATTATTATAATAATATAATTAATAATAATATAATTGAAATGACAAAATATAAAGAGAACCCTTCTTGGGTTTTGCTACATTCAAAGTCGCATCCATGCCTGATCCCACAACAAAATAAATTGTGAATAAGAATTTCTATCAAGGGAACGATCATGGATGATTTTATTATTAACAGTCCAGGAAACCATAACTTTAGGAATTGGATAAAACAATATACAATGTCAATTATATCCTTTTAATGATCTCTTTTTCACAATCATCAATAAATTACACTCAAAAAGTCTAGAAAATGATTTCCCTGTTGAAACCCCACAACTGAGAATACAAAATTTGTTAAGAGGAGCCTCTGGATTAATTTGGAAAACACAGCCGACATGCACAACTGTATACTGGTTGAAAGTGGGTGTGCTAAGGAGGTGGTAAATGGGTTTCCCATTTATTGAAAACCTCGACTTCCCATCATTTATCATGATCCCCCTGTCAGTATTAATTCTTACAAGATCACACATGTTGCTTTCGTCTGACTTGCGGTGTCTGCATTCTCCACATTCTCCAGTAAATAAGGGAAGCACATTGTCACCCTCCTTGAGGTCAGTCACCCCTTCTCCAACACTCTCAACAACTCTGTGTGAAGCAACAGATCTATAGTTAGTGACCAATGAATCACAAGAAAATTACTGTCCCTTTTCCCTTTTGAAATTCTACATGATGCCTGCTAGTATGACTAATTAATTTCTTTGAAATCCTACATGCCTGCTAGTATGACTATTTAATTTCTTTGAAATCCTGAATGCCTGCTAGTATGACTAATTAACTCTTTTGAAATCCCACACACCTACTAATATGACTAACTAATTTTTTTGAATACATAGAACTCATGGGCAAGAGCAGAGTGCATACTCAGCTGCTTCATGTCCCAAAATGCGGGGAAAGAGAGAAGTTTGGCCCTGCAACCAAAGCAGTATCAGTATCAGTCATTCCATTTCACTGTTAAAAGCAATATTTTGTTAACATATGTATGTGTTATACAGTACAGTGCAGTTGGAGATGTGTAATTAATATCCTTCCTTCGTTCAAATTTTCTTGATGTTTAATGATAATTATTCATAGCATACGTTTGCTTCCCAGAAATTTGATGTTTAATGATAATTATTCATAGCATACCTTGCTTCCCAGACTTCCATTGCCTGTGGAGGAGCCACTTCCACTTCTTCAATCTTCAGAGGCTCCCCTGTACCCCATGCAACAACAGCTGTAACAAAAGTTCAAATCAAAATATATCAGATTTCAAGAAGCATAAATTGCGCACATACAGTTTTGCATAAATCTAGCTTAACCCTGAAAATCAATTTTGCCATGAAATGATATACATGAAATAAAAAGAATGTGGCCATGACTCCTTGCACTGAACTGAAGTAGTTACCTTTGTATTTGATAACCTGGCCTGCGGTACAGCTCGCCATTTTCCTTTCTGCCCAAACAAACAAACTTACTTTTGCCTTTCACATTGGTGTTGCAGGAGGCAGAGATGGATCCTTAATTTATATTCTACTTCCTTTGAAATTGCCTTGAGTGAATGATGTTGAATTGCTTGTTGATGTAGAATCGTTTTTGATAGCTTGACACAAGGTTTGATATAAAATCTTCTCCACAGAGTTTGGGATTGCCTATAAATGCCTCTCTGCATTTACTCAAGCTACTGGGGACTGTTCTAGACAATTGATTGTTTGATATATTTAGGAAACTAAACGTAAGGTTGGCTAAACATAGGTATTTCACCAGAAATATCATTTCCTTTCAAGTTAAGCTCTGTAAGTTGTTTCAGAGACCCAATACTTGACGAAATGTTACCAGAAAGTAAATTTACTTGCAAACCCAATACATCAAGATTATGTAACCCATAAAGCGCATCTGGTATACTTCCTGAAAATTTATTATTGCTAGCATTGAAAACAGATAAAAGCCCTACCTTGGCAATCTCAGATGGAAGCTACCTGAAAATCTATTACAGTCAATTTGTAGGTTAGATAAATTTCTAGCATTGCCAATATCTTTAGAAATGCTTCCTTCAAAGCTGTTGGAACTGAGATGTAGCAGCGAAACTCTTGGCAATCCCCATTCCAAAATAAAAAATATCAGTTTTTTACCTCAATCATTTCTATTCCAAAATATTTCAGAAATCAAATTAAACCCTGCAAATAAAAATGCAAAGAAATTAGCCTACCTAGAAGTATGTTCTCTTTTGCATTGCATTTATGCTAAAAGGAAATGAAATGCAAAAAAACAGGGTGATATTGCATTGCCAATTTGGATTACTCTGTTGGCTCATTAATGGAAGGAGATTAATCTGCAGAGGATCATGCAAAATTTGGTAATTGGATGTGCACGTGTATCCTCAGGATTTTCTATTTTTAAATTTCAGTATTGATTATGCAAGAAAGCAGGATTGGGTTTTGTAATTTGTCAATTACTTTCTTTGGTTGTAGTTTTGATTATAGTTTAAAATTTGTTATTGCCCTAGTGACTGCAACGTGTAACTATGTGATGATACCCGAGCATATGCGCTCTTCAGTATTGCTCTGCAATAGTTAGAGCTAAAAATCAGCAAGTGTGTCTTTCATAGTGGATGGTGTTTTAAATTTAATGTAATTCAGGGGCATTAAACATGGATTTTCTTCCTGTTCACAGCAAAGTTTTTCAGAGATTAAAGTAAGTCTCACTACTCATTTAGAACGACGATTGAGATTCATATATTTGCTTTGTCAAATCCCCCCAACCATTTACCTGAATGGCTTAATAATGAACTAATAAGGGACTCATGGCAGACAAGGGACTCATGGCAATAGCAGGTTACAAATTAAAGCTAGTTAGAGCTCTAAACTGGCAAGTACAGTGTTGTGTACTGGTATCTATATTTTATATGTAATACTTTATAATGTAATGCTTTATATTTGTTTAACAGATTATTACTTGTCAATGGGCATATGCTTTCTTTGTTACCCAAACCTTTGTATTCTATATATCAGAGTCTTCTTGACTGCCTCATACTCACCAAGTTGATGTTATTGAAACTTTAGATTCTTCGGGGGAGAGGTGGAGCTGGAGGATGTGTCATGGAACATACATTTTCTGTCTGGTCACGACGGGGAAATTATTAAAAGCCTTTGAACATTACTCAGCAATATTTTTAATTTTATAGCCATCCTAATTATTCGTCATGCTTGGCATGGTATATGACAAGACGTTTGCTTCATGAGATGACTGGATACATATGCTTAGGTTTTGGAATTCATCAGTGCACATTATCTTCAACTGTCTTGCTAAGGATGCATGATTCTAAATCTTATCAGTTTATGTGTAATTTAGGGAAGATGTTAATGACTTCAAAACATTTTAGATGAATATAGTATAGGTGTTCAATCCTTTTAGTTAATGAAATAGGAACATTTGTCAGCCATTCAACTGATCCTACCCATTAAGAGATGTGGTTCAATCAAGGCAATTGCCATGTATTTCGCTCACTTAATTTACCCTTTGAATACCCTTTTTAAAGGTTGACTGGACTCCTTATGGCTTTGTAATAATTTTTTATAAGTGGTTCATATTAGTAGGCCTTGGAGGCATCGACATGAAGTGCCCACACTTAGGGCAGGCAGTGTGAGACCCATCACTTGGAAGTAGTGTGCTTCTTTTGTGAATCTTGTGCATAATTCATGATATATTAACTATTTTCTTAACAATGCACATTTTTTTTTTAATATGCTATATTCGGGTGTACGCATTTTTGCACATTATAGGGAATCACTTTCATTAAACATATGTTGAATAGCAACCATTGCATATAACGAACACACTATTCAAACACTATGTATAGCTATTGAATTTGAAAGTTTACACATTCCTTCAGTCCAGGAATCCAGAAGAACTATCTGGGGCCAAGCTCATGTTTGTAATAAGAGCTATCTGGGTCCTCCCTCTTGTTAGAAACAGGACCCTAAAAACAACATCCAGACCATAACAACAATCAGATTCCATCAGTCACACAACTGTGGCCAGATTGCAGACTATCATGGGCAGTTTCTATTTATTTGCAGCCTGACCAACCCATCTAAATGCAACGATCTGCAAAAAGAGGAGTAATTCAATTCCCATTTTCTTTTTGTACAAAGTTACAAAGAGGCAAATGGAGTATGATGTGCAAGGGGAAAGAATGTGGGGAGTTTCGATATAATTTTAGCCTTACCAACCCATGTAATTTCATGGATGGTAAGGAATGGCTTTGAATGACCTCGCCTCCTACCTATCCTTAGGTGTGCATTTTCTCTAAAAATGTGTGCTCATACCATGTTTTGTCTAACAGTATTGTTAGTATGTCAGTTTCTTAAGCAGCACACATGCAGAATTCAGAGTAGAATGACATGGATAGGCCTCCACAATATTTTTTGGATAATTATACTTGTCTGTGCACTCTAGGGTATGCCTGCCTAAAACTATATATTCGTAAAAGATGTTAGAACCTGAAAGGTACTGATCAAATCAAAATGACAGGTCTTAAATATAAGCCAAAATATGCAGAATCCGGTGAAGGGTGTGATTTAGTTTATCTTAATTGCAGATTCCAGCTTATTTCTTGTTGTAATGGATTAAAATCTTTTAATTAATGGAACCATTGTTTTGAAAAAAAAAACTTCTGGCCAATAAAGTAATGGTTCATTGTTAAATTACAAACTTTCTTGTAAGAAGATCCCTATGCAAGCTGACTTCCAAGCCGAGGCATATCTTGAAATCTTAAATTTAAGTGTTGTATCAAACAGGGTTTACCATGATGTAAGAAGTGGATCAGGTGAGGTAGTGAATGGAGAGATAGTTGAAGACCTCATACTCATTTTTCTATCAGTGTTTTGTGACAACATACATGAAGTTATAGCGGCTGAGTGAGAATGTTGAGAATTTTACAATAAGCCAAGGAAATTCCCAAACGAATTCTTAACTGGAGAATATTAACTCTAAGATAATATCTATCAATTAACATAGTTCGATTGAGTTGCTTGATAGCATCACTTTCCTGATTAAAGAAAAAGAATTCTGGAGGAGCACAACTAAGTGTTAAGATCCATGTGCAAGCTAACTTCCAAGCCGAGGCATATCTTGAAATCTTAATTTTAAGTGTTCTATCAAACAGGGTTTACCATGATGTAAGAAGTGGATCAGGTGAGGTAGTGAATGGTGAGCAAACCTGTGCCTACAATTTCAGAAATGTGCCTAAATTTTCAGACATGTAACATTTGTTGTGCTCTGACATGTGGAAGAGAATTTGTGACCTGTAAACTCTTGGACATGAGGCATATGTCTTGTGTGCAAAAATGCCTAGTAGCTCGAACTTCTGGCAGTATCTCAGAACTATGTACAATGAAGACTTGTAACTGAAGCAAGAGTTTTTGAATTGTCACATAGCTTTGTGACATTAAGTACTTTTGCACAGATTTTTGACCTATGGCAAAGGATCTACAACAATCTCGGCTCTGTGAGAAGACAAGTTTAAAAGAGTATGTGGACAACAGTTTAGACCTACTTATTTTTTAAAAGACATAATTCATATCTATGCAAAGATTCTCAGACCTGTGACTCAGATCAAACCTGGAGATAGAAAAACGCATACAACTGATCTTTGGAAAACACTAACTTCCAAAGGAACGCTCCAAGCATTAAATCGCATACAACATTTTATTTATTATTATAATATATGAATGAGAACTATGATAAGATAGGTGAAAGATGCACGATGTATTGAAAAGTATTTTTAAATATGAATCATATTTGCACATGAGTTATGATATGATCCACGTTCTAACCCTTCAACCTACTAAGTGAAATTAATTATCCAATAAATTAGGACCCTATAACATTTTTTTATACAACATAACCTTACACCATTTCTTTTATATGGGTTAGAGAATACTTTATGAAAATGGGAGAGCATCTCTCGGCCCAATGAAAAAAAAAAAGATAACTCTAAAGCTATTTGGATAACACTGAATCTTTTTGGCTCCTCAAAGGTGTTTGGATCTTGTGAGTTATGATAGATGTTTACAGCTTCGCCACAGAGAACAAACATCTTTGGATGTTGTGAGTGGTAAGAAGATCTATGCTATTTTTGAACAAAAACCCTGCAACTCAATGCAGTTTTATTAAAGAAATTCCATCAATTTATGGAATTCGTGATAATCAATTGCAGGGACTAATAATAAGATAGGGCAGACATTATATAATGAAATAGAAATGACATAGCAGTCAACATTACAAAGTCAGTGCTCTAATCATACAACCTTCTCTGCTGTAATTTTACAAGATTGAGGTGGGATTGTCCAGCAGAGGACAATATTTCTGTAATATTTTTATTAATTTGCACAAGGAGCAAGATTCCCCAATGAATAATACTGAAGCATCGCATAAAGGTTTGATATTTGACAATCATGGATCCCAGGAGTGTTGGCATGCCCGTGGAGGAGTCCAGTGCACGTCCTTCCTGACAATATGGCCCGGCAGTGGATTCATTATGTACTTTTCCCAATCGCAGAGAGTGTTTCGCAGATCATGGAGCTTTGCCTTCAGTCCTTTGCAGCAATTGGCGTGCATGGTGTACACAAGGCTCAAATCCTGGCTCGAGGCTCAAATCCTGGCTCGTCTGGCAGTAACCTCTGAAGTATTTCGTATCCAGGAAGACGATCTCAAGGCCTCTGTTTTTTATCTCTGGGACTTTGATTAGGTTTAATACGTCTTGCTCGTTTTTTCCAGGATAGGTTGATTTCGACTCATACCAGAACTTGAAGAAGCTGATGGTTTTTTCGTTGGAGCGCACGTACATGTAGCCGCCATTGGGGCGGTTGCCGAGATCGTGTGGTTGACCGTTGTAACCGTCTGAGGCGATATTCATGTATGCGCTTCGCTGGACCCAAATTTCACGCCACGTGTCAACCTGAATGCCCGACTTTCCTTTGCAAATCGCATTTCGCTGGACCCAAATTTCACGTCACGTGTCAACCTGACCATGAAAAGGACGACGAAAGTTTGTTTCAAAGGAAGGCCTATCGGCCTAAAAATACTATCAAGTTATTCTCACTTACAAGCATCGAGCACATACAAGATATTACATGTCTTTTCAAAGAAAAAAATATTTAAAACTAAATTTACATAAAAACCAATGGGCCCTGAATCAGGGTGGCTATTGAGAGTATGCAGTAGGTTGGGGGTGAGCCCGCCACCCCCACTACCTCACACGACATTTAAAAGGGGGTCTGGCATGGGCAGCACACCCATGCACCAAGCATGTAAACATTCATTTTGAAATTATCTATATTGAAAGTCTCCACTCTTGTCTCAACTCCGTTTGCAAAACTTCCCCTCTATGGCTTTTTATGGTGTATTAAGGTCCCTTCCCTACCATATGTGGGTTACTTTTCTGGCCTTCCAGCACGAAGGGGCCTATGCATGGACAATTACATGTAACCACTATAAATTCCTTTCTACCTTTTCTTGAAGCGTGCATGTTTATGTCAAACAGTGGAGTTGCAGTGGTTTGGTTTTGCTTGTGCCTTGGACTAGTTTATGGAGTACAAATGGCTTGGTGCTCATAGGGAGATTGGGATGGAAAATTAACCGGTGATTTTGGTTGTGTTGATGGGAATTCTCACTAGATATTGTGGTTTCCTTTGGAGCTGTTGTTTCCTATTGTAGTTGTCGCCACCCCATCTTCATTTTTGTAGCAATTAAAGGTTTGAACAACATGAGACGTTACCATTTGGGTATTTCCTTACCCTCAACATTGTTCACATTTCTTTTGGCCCTAAATTGATTGGTTTCAGTTCAATCTATTGCATGGTATTTGCTAGTGATTGGCGTTATGGCCTACAATGTGTTGGCCACTATTTGAAGCATTACTATGCTTAAAGATTTCTTTATACTCCCCTGCTTCTTTGTTCTAACGCCCTATGCTGGCATAATTTGACCAAGCCTCCCATCAATCCTCATATCAACCTTCCTCCTGGCACCCCTAGTCTTTGTAACTCATCCGCTGGTTTGTTGAGCCTTGGTTTTTGTGATTGGTGTTGTCCTTTCCCATGCATCATGCTCCGAAAACACATGTGCAATCATTGAGGGGAAGGTGGTCATGGCCCCCAAGGTAGACCATGATCCCAAGCACAAGCATAGTAGGTTGTGGCCATCTACCATTTAACTACTGTTATCACCAAAAAATTATCACCTAGCCATTTCTCACTAGTGGATCAAAATACACAATGTAGATTTAATTTTCCCATAGTAAAATAACTTTCACTGTGGAAATAATTTAGTAAACCACTTTTATTAAATTATTTTTCTGATTTAAGTCAAAAAAACCCCATGAGAATAATTAGATAAATCGTTATATATTTAATTTTCTCTAGGAATGATTATTAAATCATTATTCCTTGTCACATTTGACTAAATCTTTTAGGAATATTTAAATAAATCATTATTTATTTAAATTTCCTTATTTATGTTATTAGAATAACTATTAAATCATTATTTAATAATTATTTTGATTTCACACCTTTCTTTTTTCTCACGAAATAATTAATAAATTATTCTATTTGTTAATTATTCTAAATAAAGTTATTTAACCAATTTAAATATATTTTCCTTCTCCAATAAATATAATAAAGTATTCCAAGTAGTTCGATCTGAATTTGGTCAATAATATTTTATTATTTTCCATTTTCGAGATTAACTCCATACTTTGCTATATAAAGGAGGGTTTTGCATTCATTCTTCACCATGATCATAATCATCATCAACATTATCGTCATTTTTCTTGAGCTTCCATTTTGAGTTCTTCACTTTTGTTTGGGTTTTTTCACACGTTGAGAGAGAGAACCAATTTCTGAAGCATCAAGGATATCAAAGGACCCATCCTAGGGAGGGGAACTTATAGATCAGACTATAGATCTCCTTCACTATATGTTATCAATAAAATATTTATTCATTTAAAATAGTCTTTCCAATTGGGTTATTATATTGGATACTTTATATTGTTGTTTTCTGTTTTGGATTATATCTTTTTTTACTGCAAGTTTTATATTTGTGTTTCAGATTTAAGACGACGACAACCATCAACTTGTTGTTAGGGTCACTTGTCACCTAGTGACTTAAGTGAAGTATTTTTTGTACACCTTCAAAGAGTTTTCGCACTAACAAATGGTGACTCCACTAGGGGACGAAGGTAACCATAGTGACCAATCTTAGGAAAACACCTTATAGGATTGGTTGTGGGAAGCAATTGGTCCTCTACCCCACCTTTCTCTGGACAAATCTTCTTGCGGAAATGAGATTTTGTCATGTAAGAATTTCTTTGGAAGGCCATCTGAAACAATAGATCTAGGATCATTTGAGGATTTAGATCACCTATAGGTTAGAGGTCTTTTTCTTTGATAGGACTTGTTTACTTGTATTAGAGTAACATCATTAAAATAGTTAGTTTACACTTGGCACCATTGCACTAGGTGTTTGCTTCTTGTTTGTTGCTCCTTTATTCCTATCATTACCCTTTAGTCAAGACACCATAGCGCCTCCCAAGCGTTTGTCATGTCGAATTCGATGGCTTCACCCTCAGTTTCCGTTAGGCCATATTACTCCTCCTCGTCGAGTTCGTGTTCATCCTCCCAGTCCTCAATCGAGTCATCGTTCTGATTCTGATTCTGATTATGTTGATTCATCCAGTTCATCCTTTGATTCCATGTCTTCTCAACCCCATATCACCACCATGTCAAGCACTAATGTGGCTGCAGGACCCTAGAGTGGTAAACCAGGTGCTAACTAGGGTACTCCCACCAGCGAAACCCCCACCGGTGTGGTCACTCCTTCTCCCTTACTTCCTTTTATGGCTAGTTTAAGTCTCCCATATTTTAGCCAGCTTATCAATGATCCTCTTATCCATGATCCCACATGGCCAGCAATGCCTAATAAAATCCCTTAAGGCATCCCCAAGTTTGAGGGTAACCCTGGAGAAGATCCAACTAATCATGTTCGTCCTTCCATATGTGGTGTTCATCCAATTCCATTACCAAAGACTCCATCCGTCTTCATTTGTTCCAACGCACGCTCACTGGAGCTGCTACTAAGTGGTATGTCGACCAGCCCAGAGCAGCCCATTCCACTTTAGCGACTCTTGCCACAACATTTCTTTCATATTTCCAGTTACGTCTCCGTTATGATATCAGTATCGAACTCTTGAGATCTTTCTGTCAAACTTCTGCAACTCGCCTTTCCGACCATGTTCAGGAATGACATAGAAGGAGGAGCATCTGTAGTGTCTTGAATTCGAAGAACGAGTCTATATGGATTGGTTTCTTAGATCATTGTTGGCCCCCATTAGCAAAAATTTCGCGTCACACTCTCCTCAATCTGAGGAAGAGGCACTCCAAATAGTTCAAAATTTGATCCGATTTACGCCTATTCAAGTTATGTTTACACTTTCATCCATGATCTGCCTCGGCCTAGTGCTGCTAATGCACCGGGGGCATCTCATGCAACAGATGGAATAGTTGGAACCCTTTCACACCCTAAACCATATGCTCCACCTCAGATGTATTATGGTCAACATCAGGGAGGGACCAATTTCATTTACAATTATCCCTCTCCCAATCCTCCTTACAACAATCCTTATTCAGGTCCCGCACACCATATGCATATCCCCATCTACATCAACAGATGCTAGGGACAGTTGTTATTCCTCCTGCTTATACCAATGTTGCCCAATCTCCTTATTATCAGTATGCATATCCTAGCACTCTAGCTCCTTCGGCACCAGTGCCCGAGCCCCCCATGCCTGCTCCCCCTCCACCGCAACAACCACCTCCTCCTCAAGGACAAGTGTATGCTCAGCAAAGTGGACCCAATCCCCTTAACCCTAAGAAGAGGAAAAAGGGGAAGGGTAATAGGAACCCGCAGTCCCAAGGTAATCAAGGCAACCAGGGTCCTCCACCCAATGCCCCTCAGGGTCCTAAACCTAATCTCGCAATCCAACAACATGGCGGTCAGCCCAAGAAAAATAAGGCTCTTCATACGAACAAACCTTGTTCCTGTTGCAGAGTCTATGGTCATTATACCCATGATTTTCCTCTTTTACCTCAGATGCGGCAAGCATGGGAAGCTCAAGTAGTGTCTCGAAGATTGCAGCCCACTACTCCTCCTCCTCTTGCTCCATCTCAATCGATCGTGCTTAGCAATCCTTTTCCTCACCAAGGATATAGAGCTACCCAACCTACACAAGTTCAAGCAAATCCACCATATGGTCACCACAATTATCAAATTCTTATGATGAATTCTAATGAGGTAAATATCAAGCAAGTCAATCTTTAGGCTCGATCGCATCAATATGACAAGCCATCAAATCCTCTTCCTCCTTGCGCTTTGTGTGAGGTTGTTGGTCACACCACCAATAACTGTCTTAAACTCCCTCATGTTAAGGATGTGGTCACTGATACCTTCCCTGATCCTAACATTCCTGAGGTCCATGTTACCTTACCTGAGTCAGCTAAGAAGATCTAATCGTTACACACAAAACACCCTTCCGCTTTGTGTGATAATTATGGCCACTATTCCCATCATTGTCCCCGTCTCAAAAATTTGCGATACAGTGCAAGTGCTTCGTGGATTAGAGGTCACTTGTAATGAGTCCATTTCTCCTTTACCTATGGATTTTGGTCCCACTTCTACACCAGAACAGGAGGTCTATACAACACCCGTTGTGATCCTTCCCACTAATGTCAAGATGACGAATAGTTCTGCTCCTATTCTCTACCTGTCGTCATTCATGAGATCGATACATTGGAACTCCCTCAATGTCTCCTTTTGTGATTATGTTGAACCTTCTTCAACAAACACATCAGTCTCAACATCGGTAGATAGTCCATTTACTAGTCATATGCCTCCCACCTTTGATGATGCATATGTGAACCTTGTCTCTCATGAAGATGCTTTAGGTAGCTCTTCGCCATGATGTGGTCCTTCTTCCTCTAATCCATCCATCTTCCATTTTGATGAAGACGTTATGGAAGCCATGACCACCCCTAATTATTCTTGGGATGATATGCACCATCATGCGTACTTACTTACGCAGCAGACCCATGACCAATATGCTATGGAGTCCAAAGACTTCATTCATGGTGAAGTCGATTGGTTCAAAAATCCCATTCCTACCCCAGATGCTTTTGGAGAAGGGAATATGGCTAACATTTCCCCCACCATAAAAATCAACATTTCGAACAAACCACGAGTTGAAGAAAACATTGTCTTGGGGGAACAGTGCACCCCAGAATAAATTGATGCTTACACCAAGCTATTCAAGGAATTCTATGATGTTTTCTCTTAGTCCTATTCTGAAATACCCAGACTTGATCATGCCATTGTCTAACATCATATCGACACTTGGCCTGATGCCATACCCGTCTGCCAAGAAAAAAGGCCTATTCATCCTTCCAAGCGTGAAGCGATCAAAGATGAAATCGATAAGCTCAAGCAGGCTAGTTTCATTTATCTTATCGAATACACCACATGGGTGTCCAACCCCATTCCCGTTCTCAAGAAACAAGGCACCATCCATTTATGCACCGACTTTCGCGATCTGAACAAACATTGTCCCAAAGGCAACTTTCCCACACCTTTTATAGACTAGGTCATTGATCAGTGTGTGAGGCATGAGATTCTCTCCTTTATGGATGGATTCTCCAGATATAATCAGATTCGTATCCATTCTATTGATAAGTTGAAAACCGATTTCACAAGTCTATGGGGAACTTTTGCTTACAAGGTCATGCTTTTCGGTATAAAGAATGATGGGGCCACTTTTCAACGTGCCATGTACTATTTCTTTCACGATTTGGCTCACATTATCCTTGCCTACCTCGACGATCTCATTGCTCATTCTAAACTTTGGTCGCTACACCTTCATGATTTGTGTACCATTTCTTTGATGTCACAAATATAACATTCGCCTTAATCCCCTGAAGTATGTCTTTTGCATTCATGATGGTCACATTTTGGGCTTCATTGTGTTCAAAGACAATATCACTCTTGACTCGCTCAAAGTTCAAGCCATTCTTGAACTTCCTCCTCCTCGTACCCTTCGACAGTTACAAAGCCTCCAAGACAAAGCTAACTTCCTTCGTCGGTTATTTCCTAACTACACCACAACGGCTCATGGGTTCCTTAGACTCCTTAGATCTACCATTCAATTTGTTTGGGCTGACCAAGCTCAACAGTCTTTCGATGCTCTTAAGTGTGCTCTCACTTTTGGTCACTTAATTAGTCCACCAAACTTTGGAAGGGATTTCATCCTGCATATCTCAGCATCCACCTATTCGGTTGATGGGGCCCTCATTCAGGAGGATTATGCAGGAATGGAACATGTCATATACTATGTCAGTAAGAATCTTAATGGGCCCCCTATGTCCTATTCCCACGAAGAAAATCTAGCTTTGGTTTTCATGTTCTCCATTCAGAAACTTCACCATTATATCCTTACGTGTACCACCCGAGTTGTGACTAATTCCAATTTAATGGCTTTCCTGTTGAGTCAACAGATCATCAGCGGGAAGTATGCCCGTTGGATTGTTATCTTTCAAGTATATAATCTCAAGTTTGTCACACCCAAAAGTAAGAAAGGTTTGGCCTAGCCAAACTCATTTCCGAATTCCCCACCGATGCGCCTGATCTGCTAGTTAATGACGATCTTTTGTATGAACAATTGTTCACTATTACCTCAGATGATCCATGTTATGGCGACATCCTTACATATTTGAGAACCCAGAAATTCGCCCCCATCTCAATCGTGATGATCAACGACGTATTCGACATCAAGCCCCCCGCTACCTCCACATTGGTGATGATCTCTGTCATTGCAGTGTCGATATTGTCCTTCATCGTTGTCTCACCCATCTTGAAGCTGAGCAAGTGCTTAATGCCTTCCATGGCAGCGCTTGTGGTGACCACCTCTCTAGAATGACCATTGCCCATAAAATCATGCGTGTCAGGTACTTTTGCCCTTTTCTCTTTAGTGATTCTATTGCGACAGTCAAACACTATCTCAATTTCCAGTTATACGTCCCTAAGGTGCGAGCTCCACCAACTACCCTCCATCCAGTTGTCACAAGTGGTCCTTTCCGTAAATGGGCTATTGAATTTATGGAGTGTCGACCCCCATCCGCTAATAGCCACAAGTATATTATGGTGGTCGTCGACTATTTTACCAAATGGGCTAAAGCCATGCCAACGTTCAATAATACTGCGGTTACAATAACCCTCTTCTTTTTCAACCATGTTATTGCTCGATTCGAGGTTCTAATACAATGGGACTCAAACCATGGCTGACACTTTGAAGATGAGATATGGCATGAGCTATCCTCTCTGTTGGGATTTGAACATCAATATTTGTCGTCTTATTATCCCTAAGGCAATGGCAAAGTTGAAGTTGTCAACAAGATACTTAAGACTATTCTTCAGTGGACGATGAATAAACATAAGACCAATTGGCATTTAATGCTCTTCCTTTCTTTGTGGGCCTATACAACTTCTGTCAAGACTACCACCGGGTTCACTCCTTCCCACCTTGTTTTTGGAGAGGAGGCATTTTTACCAATCCAGTGTGAAATACCTTCCCTTCACCTTGTCGTCGAACTCCTCCCGAACACCCAACCCTTAAAACAACAAATAATCATGCTTGAGCATGCTTCTGAAGACCGTTGTGTTGCATTTCAAACCACCGAAGCAGCTAAGAAGCGCACCAAAGCTCAGTATGACTGTAAAGTCCACCCTCGTACCTTCAATGAAGGCGACCTTGTTCTCGTGTATGACCAAGCTCATGATGTCCTAGGGCATGGAAAGTTTGAACCATTATAGCTAGGGCCTTATATCATTCATAAGTGTTTGGGTAAGGGGGAATACCTATTAGAGGATCCAAAAGGAGAAATCCTTCACAATCCTAGAAATACATTCTATGTCAAGAAATATTACCCGTAGCATTTCCCATCGAAATGCATGTATATCTTTATTTCTTCTTGCATTCAGGTGGATCCATCATCCACACCTTATATCGGTTTTTTCCGATGGTGCGAATCACTTCATCATGAATCTTTCCTCAACAACTTGAGCCATTTTGACCCCTTTGCATTTTCTAGTCCACTTTAATGGCATTTGCATTGGATTTGCTATCAATAACTAGGCTTAATATGATGTTGTGATAGGTTTGTTAGTTGATGCCCTTGATCATCGCATCCTTCACCTTCATGTTTTTCTAGATTCCTTGCTACTTGTCATGCAATTGGATGACGTTTATCATGTGCATAATCCCATCGTATTTAGAAAATATCTTCGAGTTAAGCTTTTGATGCGTGAATTTCAATCCATTTCATTCAATCATGTGCCTAGAGCTCAAAATCACTATGTAGATACCATTGCAAATAACATTCTAAATTGGCATTTATCACATGTAAGAAGACATCCATAAACAAATGGTGAATCACAATCGTCACAAAAGATGCACAATCATAAACATGTATCGCCATATAGTGTTTTGAGTTCACTACTCTAAATACATCCGACGTGCTCACTAGCATGTTATCATAAAACAAAAAATGGGGACCCACATGTCCCTATGCCTAATCACTATCATCTGGAGATTCCTGAGCCAACGGCTCCATTCCCATAGTCGTAGATCTCGTATGCCCTGAATGACCATCACCATGTGCCGCATGATTCCTCGCCACTCCGGGGGAAGACTTGTATACTCATATGTATACTGATCTTCTAGCTCATGTCATCCGTGATTTGTCACCCCAGTTAGTAATATGTCACATATATCATCGAAGATCCTCCAGTAGAGCACCATCATTTGGTCACTGTCGTGATGAGGTCTCCCCTAATTTGTAGCCCCAAGTGCTGCGACTCGTCCTCCGTATCCTGTCGGCCTCACCGTGATATCTCTGCATACCACAAAGTTTAGAAATCAGTACCACATACACATATTTATTAAACTATAAATTCACCAAATATATAGTAACTTTCACTTATCATTTGGGCCCCAAGCTCGTCTTAGTGGAAGTGGTAAGTTAACATCCCCCCGATAGTTCATACCATTGTATGGATAGTCATCTATGTATAGTGACATCTGGTCCCAATGAGTGAAAAACTCAGGTCGGAACACTCGTTCGACTCCCCCTCCACCTCCTCGTCTTATTAGTTGCCCCTAACGGCGCATCCTGAGATCCTATGGGCCCCCATCATGGATCTGAACATGAGGTTGTACAGTGGGGATCTTCTCAAAGAAGAGTGAGCATAAAACTATCCCAAATGAACAACTATCATTGGTCCTTCATCTGCATAATGTGAATTGTCGTTTCAATGATGACAGCAACATCTGGGCCCACCCATAGTATGTCCCTCCCAAAACACTCTCCACCAACATCATCTGCCATCTAGTGATATGGTGGGAAGGCACGAATACCACAGATCCATAGCACCATTGTGCTATAGCTCGTGTCTCAAGCCTCTCCAAGTCATCAACCTGGATGGTCGTGCCCTTTGCACGGCTACCCTGTACACAATGACGCTCAACAAACTCATCAATATGCCTCCCACGAGGCAGCACTAGATGTATCTCTCCTACCACCCCCAAGGGGGGCAGTCTTGTCAGAAAATATATGTCTTGGATCGTTAGCTCGATCCTATGCCCTTGTGCTATAAAGGCCTCTTGATTTGGGTCCCAGTAACTCACTATCCTCGACAGCAAGGGCTCACCAACCCTCATCAAAGGGTTCTCTAAGAATTTTAGCATGCCATATCGTGCCAACATCTCTCTCACCACTTGATTCCCCTGAATCTTAGCACGAAGGGCCTCAAACTCTTGTTCTCACCATAATATATTTAACCCTTCCATCCCTACAAAATATCATTATGTTTTGTCAGTCAAGAGTACAAAAGAAATTCATGACAGAAGTCAGCTTCAACTTGCAGCAAGCCACTAGTCCTGCCCATCTTCTCAATCCAGAGTGCAGTTTTTGCCTTCAAAACTGCGTTGAACGCACTTGTGGGCCCCATTTCTACATTCTAGAGCACAAATAAGGCCCCAAAAAGTGTGTTGCAACCATGAGGATGAGCAAGGGTCCCCAACAGGCAGCTGAATCCCTAATATGAAAATCTAAACCACTAAAAATGATGAGTATGGTTAGACCACCTACCTCCAACTTGCAAATCCTAATTCTGATGGTCGGTTTTTCCGCTACGATCTCCACAAGATTTAGGGCCTTCTCCTCCTCTCCAAATTCTCCACAACTCACTATGAAAATGAATTGGATTTGGAGGCCAAAACCCCTTCTATAGGAAAAACCCTAGTTTTTTTCGTCACCCATTGCGACCAAACCATAGCTTCGTTTAACGACCAATCAACACCATTGGAAAGCTCTCACTGAGTTCTACAATGGGTCTCTCTTTGTTTTTTGTAATTTGAAACTTCACCTAGAAGCCATTTTTTCCATGAGGTCTCACGTTGTGGCCTCTTAAAACCAAATCTCTTCATCTGGGCCATCCATACTCTGGTACCAATTTACCTTTACATTGGTTGACTCATGTGTCGATTTTATTCATGAGTAACCATCATTCACTCATGTTTTCATGGTTCCCACCGAGCCTCTCCCATGTGGCAGCATCATCGAGTCACCCTTGTTTAGAGCATCTGAGATGTGTCACCCTTGTACTTATGGAGTCTATTATGAGTCCCCATTTGAGTTCTGTTATAGTGTTTCATTCATCCTCATGTCACATTTCTCCCATTTTACTCATCTTTGGCCTCTAGTCCTTCTGCTCTGTCTTTGTCGAACCCTTGTTTGAGTCATCGACCATCCCCTTTGGAATTGAGTCAGACGTTGCCAAGTCAACCATTTTTATTATGCTCTGACAAGGGAATTCATCAGTCTACCATCCATCTTGTTTCCTTCCATCATTATCCCTAGTGTTATTCCATCAGTCACTCTACTATATTCCTTCATGCCTTTGTTAAGGATTCATCATTGCCTTAACTCCGGCAGGTTCTCTTCTGTCGACCTCAACACATTTATTCCAGAAGAGTGGTCTAGAGGGTTGTGTACCTTGGTTCCAGCTTCCATCTTTGTTCGATGCCTCAGATCAGGCAAAGGGACTCATTATTGCCCTTTGACTTGGTCATTTCTCACGTGATCGACATCAACTCCTTATCGCACGATTGAGATTTATACACTTGACGGTTCGGTGATTCAGATGATTGTCCCAGTGATTCCTGGGTGTGTTTGAGATGTTTTAGACCTCATGAGGGGGTGGCCCTTTAGGTAGCCCCCCACATGCCCAAATGACCATAGATGTTGATCCAGCCTCCGATGCAGTTCCACAAATTTGATGGGTTCTGTTTCTTCGCTTTCAGTGCCCACAACATGCATGTCTCCTCAAGCTGATCCATTCAGATATTCAGAGCCCTTCCTTGTTCAACAGGGCTTCCTTGGTTGTGATCCCCCCTCCCCATGTTAGCTTGAGGGGTCTTATATCTCATGTACTAAGATGTTATTGTATCCAGTCCCGACCTATGTTTTTCCAAGCACATTATGTATATGGGATCTATTGTATTATTTTTTGGCCCATTGATGCCAGTGTATCATGTATCATGTACTTCATAGCTAAGTCTCACATTGTTGGGCTCACCATTATTCTTTGTACGTAGTTATCTCGGCAAGTATGGGTATGCCTCCCCCGCCTCATTTGAGATCATGTACTACTACATAAAAGGAGACTTCTATCAGTTTTATAGGTCTCGCCCCCTCCATTATTTATCTTTCGTTGACTTGCTTCAGTTCTCTCTACTTCTCTGACTCCCCTTTTGGTGTCTCGTGGAAGTGTAATCTACAACACATTTTGGTCATATGATTTGCTCCTAACACTCATACATGTGGGGGCAATCTGTTATCACCAAAAAATGATCACCTAGCCATTTCTCACTAGTGGATTGAAATACACCATGTAGATTTAATTTTACCATAGTGTTGTGTAGGTAAATCCCCTCTGTGGACAAAGGCGATCCCACTAGCCTAAATGAGGTCTAGCAACAATCAAACAACGCTAACACGCAGGTTCCTAATTGCAAAGTAAAGGCCGATGACGAGAGCCTACCTCGAATCCAACGCTTATATTCATAGAAGGGTCGTTGCTTCTGTTCTTTCGCTTCAGCTGGTCACAATCCTCACGATCCTCATGAATAGACACCTGCACATGCAAAGAACAAGACAAATACAAGCATAAAATCCCAGAAATGCAACTATGTATCAGTCAGAAAGGATACAACTCAAACATCATAATAAAGACACATGAGTGGAACCATAATGATAGTCGTCTAGTATTATTCATAAACAAAAGAGAATACAACCAAGTTCTGACGTCAAATCCTCCTTTGGCTGGGTGAATCAACAACACATGCCTTGCAAAGCTTGTAAGGGATGGGAACGAGCCTCTCTCTCCTTGATTACTTGGACATGGATCTCCTCCTCAAAGATTTAGCCTCATAGGGATGAACAAGGCCTCTTGCAAGATGAGCTTAGCAATTCTCAGACTTTGGGACTTAGATTTGGGAGCTTGAAAAGTATAATTACTAACTAGCTTGTCAAAGGGGAAAGAACAAGCTTATATAGAGGTAGGAGGAGTAGATAAGACCATCCACTTGATTCATGGGATTGTCCTCATCATTAGGAAGCTTCCGTGAGAGGTGGAGAACTACTTCCCTCCTTGGGAGATACGAAGTCCAACTGAACCAACTCAAACTGGAATTAGTTCATGGATAGGGTGGAAGGAACCTTAGGAAGTTTGTTTCTTCAAAACCTTACCCAACTGGGTTGGCGCTAGTGTGACTCTGAGACAGAGCGCCAGCTGGCGCACCCTCTTTGGAGGATTTCTCCCATTGGTGTGAGTGGTACACTATGGAACAGCGCCAATGGAGAAAGGGCTATATTTTTGGGTATTTTGCAGAAGGTGTCTTCAGGGCATATGGAGTACATACTTTAAGGGATACAATGCAAGTGTTTTCAAGTTATGTCACTTCTCACAGCTCCCGAAATAGGTCCTCCAATGTACGGGAGAAGGGGTAACAGGGACGGTGACAAAATACTGTGTAACAGATGCCCCCTAAAGCATGAAGCTCGAGAGAGAGAGGGGTGAAGTGCTTTACAAGAACATGGTCGACTGAAAACATGGCCGCCGGAGAACCTGCACGAAGTACAACTGATAGCTCAAATACATGATGTACATGGTATGGGCGCAGCCATCCATAGCAGAGTACATAAAAATCTGGATCCGAGGTATGGACACAGTCATCTGATGAGGATCAATGAATAGACTCAGGCATGGTCGCACCCATCCAGTGAACGAGTCATGTAGTGATTATAATAATCCACAAAATGTAGCCTGGATCTCAACATGCAAAATCCAGGGTCTTGCGCTCCAACTCGACCCGAACAAAGTACAAGTTCAGGCATGTGAATATAGGAGTCGAAGTCGAACATGCGAGAACATCGTCTGATTACCAGTCAATGATGAAAACTGTTAACAGACATGAGAGGTACCACCAATAATGACAATGGTCCTCAAAGTATTATAGGTACAATCCACAGCGTGTGAATCACTGAACTAGTGTCGAATAGCTGTAGAATCATCCGATCGGAGGTAAATGATGAAAACCTCATGTCGGACACGAAGAACCTGCCATTGAAGCATGCAGGCTCCAAGGTACCAGAAGGGAATCTCTAAGTAAACTTCCTGGATAATGAGATGAAGTCGACAGGAAGTGACCTTGACTGAAGGTGGGCCATAATGTTTCCCACATCATCGACACAAGACAGAGAAGGATAAAATGTTTTGTGCGAAGTATCAGAGGGAGGTTAAGTATTCTGTAGAGGTCAACTTCTCTTGAACATATTGGCGGCACGACGGTGGACTTGGCAGTATTTGACATCAAATGATCATAGGTCATGGTGACAAGGCAATGAGCAGATGAGAGGTCAAACAGGATAACCCAAACCCACAGAGGCAAGTGTAAAAACAAGATGAGATGCCCCACCCAGACATGAATGCAGACAAGTGCCATGTTCAAGAGCGACATACTGTCGACACGATAATAATTGTGGTTCCTTTTTCTCCACCATTTCTGGCGAGTACCCTGGTTATTTTTGGATGACAAGTTTGACGGGGATAGCATATTCTTGGGAGGGGTCATTTCAACAGAATCCGATGTCATTAAGTTTTTAACGAGTCTGACAAAGGAAGAACTCAGCGTCTTTTCATATTTATAGAGTTTGAAAAAACAGCGAAAAGGAAACTCCAGGGGTGTCCTTTTTCGTAAGTTGTGTCTCTCGAGCCCGAAAAAGTATAAAACCATGCTCAAAAGAACTGCCCGATCATTACGACCGAGGAGTACTTTTCATAAGTAGTGACTCTGATCTGAAAAAGTAAAAAAGTGATCAAAACCACGTCACTTCGTAACTGTTAACGAACCAGAAACGACAAAGGTCCAACAATCTTTTCGTTTTTAAACGGTCGGAAAAGGGTTTGAAAACGACCACCTCTCATTTGCATTTAACGAGTCGAGAGGAACAACTCGGCGTTCTTTTCACGTTTAAACGATCAGAAAAGAGCTGAAAGAAGACCTCCATTTTTATTCTCTTTAGCGAGTCAAAAAGGAAAAATACTCGGCAATCTTTTCATATTTTACGAGTTAGAAAAGAGCTTAAAGATGACTCGGGTATGGGTTCATTTTTACACAAGCTTAAACCATGGAGAACTCTGCTTGGATTCAGTTTCATGTTTACACAAGCTTGAAACAAAAAACTATGCTTGCTATAAATTCGCATGCCCCCAGCATAATGACGCAAAACGAGGTACATGCCCCCCAAGCTTCATTGCATTCAACAAAGTGGATGGAATGAAGGTTCTCTTTCGAGATCTTGGAAAGACTCGACTAGTATTTTACGAGATCTTAATCAAAAACTCGAGATGGTATTTTACGATTCACTCTCTGATCTTTGTCTCTCCCCCTTTCTACCTCCCTCTATCTCTCTCTCTTTGGCTGTTGTTCTCAGCACATCACATTATCTCACTGAATTCCATATATACTCTCACATCCACATGGGAGAAATCCCATTGTCTTTTCTAGCCTCTCCATTAGAGAAATGTTGCAATGTTTCCCTCCCTTGTTTCCTCCCACCCTACCACTCCATCTATATCTCTCTCCCTCCCCTTCCTCCACCTACTCTCTCTCTTCCCCCACTCCCTTTCTCTCTTTCTCTATCTCCCTCTCACACTTTTTCTCTCTTAGTCTCCCCTTTGTCACCCCATTCTCTGTTTTTCTCACCTTCACTCTGGTTATCCCTCTCCATCTCTTCCCTTCTCCACCAATCTCTCCCTCTCTCACCATCCTACGGTCTCTATCTTCATCCCTCGCTCCCCCTTCATATTCCTATATCTCACTGCCCTATCTCACTTCCTCCCCCACTATCACTCTTTGATCTCTCTCTATCTCTCTCTCACTCCCCCTTTGTACCTCCCTCTACCTCCCTCTCCCTCACTCCACCTCCCAACTCTCTCTTTGATCCCCCCTTTCTCGCCCCCCTCCTTCTCCCTCTCTCTCCCTTGCTCCTCCTCCCTCACCCTATGCCTCTCTCTCCCTTTCTCCTCCCCCCTCTCCCTCTCCCTCTATCTCTCTTCTACTCTTCCTCT
>APFE030118391.1:9942-21706 GCA_000404065.3 Pinus taeda
AAATTATCTTTCTCCTTTGTTTTGATCTCAAATCCCACTCCTAGATGTTGTGCTCAACTATGTTTTAATACAATCCTAAGAAGATGGAACCCCTTCTCTTCCTAGTGACGTAGTGTTTAACATAGCTTGGAAACTATTTAAGGTTTAGGGTTTTCACATTTTTCAAGCCACTATTAGTGTTAAGGTTTTGCACCTTTTAGGATCTTCTTAAATGTCCACACGTGACTAACTCCACACATCTAAGTAATGGCGTTAATGCAACATCCACTTGGTACCAGTGTGTGAACAAGTTAGCTCAACTTGTGGGAGGCATAGCTTCTGCGTATGAAATTTGATTAAGGTGTTTTTCACATTGTTTCAAAGCTAGAATTATTGTGTAAAATGACATCAAGAGGCAGAGGGCTATGCTCACAAAGTTTTCACTTATTTCATATCCCAAAATAACTTTAGAGGGCATTAAATTCTAAATCTCAAAATTAAGACATATCATAAAATATGTCACAAAAGATAACTCCTCCAATTTTCTACCCAGAAAATATCAAAATAAATAACAAATTATCTAATAATTCATTTTAAATCAGTTAAAAAAATGTTTCATTTCAATTTTTATTTGTAGAATTTATTTTAATGTATATATAGGTGAAACAAGAATTGGAATGTTTTGTGTAGCATTCTCGTATTATTCTTAATATGAAAAAGTAAAGTATTTATGTATTCTTAAAATGGAATGCGTGTCAATTTTTTGGTGAGGAGAGGAATGTGTATAAAATAAATTACATACATAACACAAAATGAAAAATAAAGTGTTACTTTCCCTTTAATTTAAGCTATGTGATCAATCAAACAAGGAAAATAGTTTTAGTTCGTTTTGCATATGATAAAAGGTCCTAGGAAGACCTATTCATCCTTTCCACTCTACAAGTAGTTGGGCCTTCTGGAGATATATTTTATGATGGGTACTGGGGCTACATCCCAAAAAAACTAGTGACGCTTCCAACAGCCAAAAAATGACGAGTACTGGGGCTACATCCCGAAAGAACTGGTGACACTTCTAGTAGCCAAAAGAATCAACCAAGGTATTGAATGAGGCTTTAGTGCTTCCCACACCTCCACCTATAGGGAAAGATGCCCTAAAATTATGCCAATAGGATACCTTCGTTTCATGGAGGCAGTTGAGTTTTTAGCATCTTGGTAATCGGTTATCAGTACCGAGCATTATACAGGTCGCAGAGCCCCATATAGTACCGCACACACTGAGCCTAAGCCAAACCTCCTATGAATCAGGTCTCTTTGCTGCCTAGGTAGCCATTTTCATGGACTGATTGAAGGATTTGAAGCACCCTAAAAGACAACTTCTATGTTTCAAAATGTAACATGACCATGGCGGCTTATTGGATGGCTACCCCCATATCGATGAATAGACTTAGTACTTAGTTTATTTAAGTTTTAGAATAGACTCATTCACCCCTTATTGCTCACTCAACTTTATTGTGACACAAACGCGTAACACAAAAATGTCAAAGGTAAGGCAAAAAGGAAAAATGTAATAGGATGATGTCAATATATCCATAAAATTGATATATACATTACACACACACACACACACACACACACACACATATATAAAAGATAATTATCTTCGTGAATAAGAGAAAATTGGATAAAGTCACCATATAAGATGACTCATCAATAGTATAATGATATATCTTACATATCTTATATATCATTAAATCAATAAATCAGAACAAGATCCAATAAGACCCATGGATAGTTGGTTCACTTATATGAATTTTTATGCAGAAAATATTCAAATAAAAGAATTGTATTTTTTGAGGCCTAGTTTAAGGAGATATTTTTTTTGTATGACCCATGATGAAATTGTAGTGTTCCATCACTTAAATTATATATTGAAATATGATATAGATTTAATACATTAAATTTTTTAGCATATATTCCATTAAATAAATTCAATAATTTAAAATTATAATTATCTCAATTTCACACACTGAATTAAAAAATATTAAAAAACAAAAAATAAATAACAACATTAAACTACACTTCATGTTAAAATTTATAATGAATTATATAAATATCAAACTCATTATAAAATTTAAGTAAAGAATTAAAAGATTAAAAGAAGAAACAACTCGTAAAATTTAATAATTTTAATAATTACCTTTTTAATTTTGGACAATCTCTTGACATTATTTAATGGAGGAGGATTTGCACACTATGAATCCTTAGTATCCTATCCATGTTGGAGAGGGAGAAAAAAAAATTGTTCAAATTTCTAGCACTATTCTATCGATTGCTCATATTGATGGCGATGAACAAAAATGAGTCTAATCCTATATCCAATATAATTCTATGTACATTACTCAAACTATCAATGTAAGAAGTGTATGTATGAATTTGGGGTTATACTTTGAAAAACTAAAGGCTCTCTTCTTTGTCTTGTAAACTTCACTTGATTTGTCTGTAGATCTTTTAGTGTACCATCCACCATAGTTGTAGAATTTTAGTGCCAATATTAACCCAAAAATGTCTTTGCACCATCCACACTAGGGAAATAAGGTGGTTCAAAATATATCTGACACATGGTATCACAAGTAGCTAGATATGATGGACACTTCATTTCAATGCTACCCATGGCTACTACTACCAGCTGCTGATATGAGAAGAAAAACCTTTTCACCATGGCTTCTATTGCGTGGAAGGCCAACAAAACATGTATTATTGCAACATGATAAGCACCTAAAGTGCTATGTGAGGGAAGTCCATGTGAATGAAACAAATGCATAAGTGGCTCCTGTAGCCTTGGTCCACCCTTTGGATTAGCCTCAACACCCATGAATTTGGTCACCAGATGCCTTGGTTCCTTGCGTGCATTTGTAAGGTCTTTGAGGGGGACAGACCGAAGGCAATATGCGCCTGCCGGCGTACTGGTTTTTCTAATTGCTAACTGGTGTTTAAGGCAAAGGAAATCATCTGGGTCCATGACTAGAAGCAAATTCACAATTTATGTGAGAATCTTCCATATCCTTTCAACCATCCAACAGTCTTCGGATGCTCCTACGAAATCTCCAGAGTCTATTCTTTGATATATTATGTGCAATAATTCTTGGCCTACAAATACTCAGGCCTCAAATATCTAAAGGACATTGCAAAGTGTGGAATCTTATGGATTATGGAACTGTTTATGTTGTTTTAAAGAGTGCAAATATCTTGGCTTACAGATTCTATCACATTCAAGAATAGGCTTACCTGATGGATTTGGTTCCCCTAGACCTAAAGTGAAGGGAGTCCTCTGCATATGGCCTTTAATGGCAAGCCATATTCTAGAAACCATAGCTTCAGTGCTTTTCCATGTACCCAAATGAGGAAGTAAGCTCTCTTCACTTGTTCTGTTAACCATAGGTAATGCACCAGGTCTCTGCCATAACTCATGGGCAACTTTCATAGCAACAACACCACTACTTACTGACAACTGAACAGTTGGAACCTACTTGTGATCTTCACAAATCATTGAAATCAACTCAATCTGGGAAACAATTAAGGATTTCAACACTCCCTTTTAATTTCAACTGCTGGGTTATCAGTCATACCCAAACATTTCCTCAAAAATTCGAAACATTTCTGGTCCAATGGCTTGGTCATAATGTCCACAACCTGCTCCTGAGTCATGCAATGTTGTAAAACAATTTCTCCACTGTTTACCAATTCCCTGATGTAGTGAAACCTTGTGTCAATGTGTTTCGTTCTCTTATGCAACACAGAATTCTTGGATAATGCAATAGCTGAGCTATTGTCACAAAAAATCAGAGTTTCTTGTGTTTTTTCTTGGCATAAGCTCCTTAACATCCTTCTCATCCAAACTGTTTGACATGTTGCTGTTGTAGCTGCCACATATTCAGCCTCTGCTGTAGACAACGCTACAATAGGATTTTTTTAGAAGCCCATGAAATGGCTCCTGAACCCATGTGAAAAACATAACCGGATGTGCTTTTCCGATCATCTACACTTCCATCCCAATCACTATCAGTGTATCTACTTAAATCTAAACATTGTGAGATAGTATATAAAATCTCAAACCTTTTAGTACCTTTAACATACCTCACAATCATTGCTCAATGAACAAATAAAAATACCCACGCTGTTGCTCCCATCTTCATTACATGCTCCCCCTGTTTTTTTTCACCGAATAACAACCACACCAAAAAAAACAACAACGCCCGAACTTTTCTATTTTTTTTACGTATTACATTGTGTATATTTTTAACAAAAAAAATGACCATACCTTTCATTTAATTTGCCATACTTTCGTGCATATAAAAAAAAATTAAAATTGAAACATTTCACCTACAATCTACGAACCAACATAAATACCATTAATTACTTCACTGTTGTAAACGACGGTCAAAATAAAACTTCACGCAATGTCTAAATGGTGCAGGTCTGTGGCTGTACATTAACCGTTGATCTGCCCTCAAAAAATTGGATGACTGTGGTTAATATCGGAAGGCCCATTTCTGCTGAAGTTTACGCTCCAATAAAAAGTGGTTTCGCAAAATGTACTGAGGACACGCGTCAAAAAGTGATTGTGTCAGGAGCGTTTGAGAGAATACCACTTCCTCAGCAAAAGCGGTCCGATGGAAGACTGGTGCTTTTGCTGAATTAAATCTGCGCAGTACAGCAGTTTGAAATTAATATTTCAACACTCCCCTTTAATTTCAACTGTTGGGTTATCAGTCATACCCAAACATTTCCTCAAAAATTCGAAACATTTCTGGTCCAATGGCTTGGTCATAATGTCCACAACCTGCTCCTGAGTCATGCAATGTTGTAAAACAATTTCTCCACTGTTTACCAATTCCCTGATGTAGTGAAACCTTGTGTCAATGTGTTTCGTTCTCTTATGCAACACAGAATTCTTGGATAATGCAATAGCTGAGCTATTGTCACAAAAAATCAGAGTTTCTTGTGTTTGTTCTTGGCATAAGCTCCTTAACATCCTTCTCATCCAAACTGTTTGACATGTTGCTGTTGTAGCTGCCACATATTCAGCGTCTGCTGTAGACAACGCTACAATAGGATTTTTTTAGAAGCCCATGAAATGGCTCCTGAACCCATGTGAAAAACATAACCGGATGTGCTTTTCCAATCATCTACACTTCCATCCCAATCACTATCAGTGTATCTAATTAAATCTAGACATTGTGAGATAGTATATAAAATCTCAAACCTTTTAGTACCTTTAACATACCTCACAATCATTCCTCAATGAACAAATAAAAATACCCACGCTGTTGCTCCCATCTTCATTACATGCTCCCCCTGTTTTTTTTCACCGAATAACAACCACACCAAAAAAAACAACAACGCCCGAACTTTTCTATTTTTTTTACGTATTACATTGTGTATATTTTTAACAAAAAAAATGACCATACCTTTCATTTAATTTGCCATACTTCCGTGCATATAAAAAAAAATTAAAATTGAAACATTTCACCTACAATCTACGAACCAACATAAATACCATTAATTACTTCACTGTTGTAAACGACGGTCAAAATAAAACTTCACGCAATGTCTAAATGGTGCAGGTCTGTGGCTGTACATTAACCGTTGATCTGCCCTCAAAAAATTGGATGACTGTGGTTAATATCGGAAGGCCCATTTCTGTTGAAGTTTACGCTCCAATAAAAAATGGTTTTGCAAAATGTACTGAGGACACGCGTCAAAAAGTGATTGTGTCAGGAGCGTTTGAGAGAATACCACTTCCTCAGCAAAAGCGGTCCGATGGAAGACTGGTGCTTTTGCTGAATTAAATCTGCGCAGTACAGCAGTTTGAAATTAATATTTCAACACTCCCCTTTAATTTCAACTGCTGGGTTATCAGTCATACCCAAACATTTCCTCAAAAATTCGAAACATTTCTGGTCCAATGGCTTGGTCATAATGTCCACAACCTGCTCCTGAGTCATACAATGTTGTAAAACAATTTTTCCACTGTTTACCAATTCCCTGATGTAGTGAAACCTTGTGTCAATGTGTTTCGTTCTCTTATGCAACACAGAATTCTTGGATAATGCAATAGCTGAGCTATTGTCACAAAAAATCAGAATTTCTTGTGTTTGTTCTTGGCATAAGCTCCTTAACATCCTTCTCATCCAAACTGTTTGACATGTTGCTGTTGTAGCTGCCACATATTCAGCCTCTGCTGTAGACAACGCTACAATAGGATTTTTTTAGAAGCCCATGAAATGGCTCCTGAACCCATGTGAAAAACATAACCGGATGTGCTTTTCCGATCATCTACACTTCCATCCCAATCACTATCAGTGTATCTAATTAAATCTAGACATTTTGAGATAGTATATAAAATCTCAAACCTTTTAGTACCTTTAACATACCTCACAATCATTTTTGCCGCCTGCCAATGTGCTTCTTTTGGCCTCTCCATGAATCTGGAAATTAAACTAACAACATGCATTATATCTGGCCTAATTGCAGTTAAATACATAAGGTTGCCAACTATGCTCTTGTACAAACTAGGATCAAAATCCTTGCTATTGTCCTCTTTGCTGAGTTTTAATCTCATCACTATGGGAGTGATTACTGCCTTGCTGTCCTGCATATTAAATTTTTCCAACACTTCGTTTACATATTTTGCTTGTGAGATAAAAATCCCATTTCCACTTTGTTCTACCTCTATTCCTAAGAATTATCTCAACAAACCCATGTCAGTCATCTCAAATTCCTCTTTCATGACTGCTTTGAAATTCTCAATAAGATAATCATCATTACCTGTGAAAATAACATCATCAACATATAACACAACAATTAGAATTTTACCATATTTTTATTTGATGTAGAGGGTGGGTTCCCCCTCACACTTTTCAAATCCATTTTCCTGTAGATAGGAATCTATCATGTTGTACCATGCTCTTGGTGCATGCTTCAGCCCATAAAGAGATTTCTTCAATCTGTACACTTTGTGCTCTTGGCCTTTCTTTTCATAGCCTAGAGGTTGTTCAATGTAAACCTCTTCCATTAACACTCCATTTAGGAATTCTGACTTCAAGTCCAATTGGTAAACTTTCCACTTGTTTTGTGCTGCTATGGATAGCACTGCTCTCACGGTTTCCATTCTAGTAATCGGTGCAAAAGTTTCCTCATAGTCTCTCCCATACTGCTGTTTATACCCTTTGACAACAAGTGTTTCCTTGTGTCTTTCTATTTTTCCTTCATCATTACTCTTGGTTTTATAAACCCATTTGACTCCAATGACTTATTTTCCTTTTGGTAGTTCAACCAAATCCCATGTCTTGTTTCTTTCTATGGCATTGATTTCCTCATCCATAGCTTCTATCCATTTCCTATCCTTAATTTCTTCTTCAAAATGAATAGGATCATCAACATGACAATATAATGCAAACAAAGAATTCATACTTTCATCATAAATGTCACTTAAATTTCTGAATTTCTTACCTCTTTCATTTGTTGTACAAGTGCTTGAAGAAGTACTTGAATTTTCTCCTTGTGGTGTGCTTGGAGAAGCACTTTCATTTCTCCTCAAGGGTTTCCCTTGCTGTCCTTCTGCTGGCACTGCTGTTTGCGGATGTATTTCAGCCATATCCTAATCATCTTCATCACGAGACAAACATTTTTTAACATTTACTGTTTCCTCTATGCTTCCATCCTAAGCTTCCTCCTCAATGAATTGAACATCTTTGCTCGCAAAAAACTTCTTGGTAGATGGGATATACAACTTGTAAGCTTTTGATTACTCATTGTATCCAATGAAAATACATTTCTCCCCTTTGCTATGCAACTTCCTCCTTAGCTAATCTGGAATGTGTGCATAAGCCACACATCCAAAAAATTTCATGTAGGTGACTCCTTTCTTTCTCCCACTCCATGCTTCTTTCGGCACTATGTTCATGACTTCTTTTGTAGGGCATCTATTCAAAATGTATGCTACACAATGTACAGCTTCAGCCCAATAATCACTTGGCAAATGCTTTGCCTTCAACATGCTCCTCGTCATATCCACGATGGTCCTGTTCTTCCTTTCAGCTACTCCATTTTGTTGCGGAGTGTACCTTGTGGTAAATTGTTTGTGAATTCCATTTTATCTACAAAAACGTTGAAATTCTTTGGATATATACTCACCTCCTCTATCATTTCTTAGAACTTTGATATGCTGCCCACTTTGGTTTTCTACAAGTGTTTTGAAATTTCAAAATTTTTCAAACACTTCACTTTTGTTTTTAAGGAAATAAACCCAAGTTTTTCTGTTGAAATCATCAATGAATGTTAGAAAATATTGGTTTCCTGCTAGTGATGGAGTTTGCATCAGTCCACATACATCTGAGTGAATGATCTCTAAGGGTGATTTTGCCCTTATGCTTTTCCCTGATGGAAAACTTTCTCTGTGTTGCTTCCCCAAGATACAACCTTCACAAAGGCTATTTGGTTTCTCTATCAATGGTAATCCTCTTACCATTCTTTTTCTACTCAACAAGTTAAGACCTCCAAAGTTGATATGTCTAAATGTCAAGTGCCACAACCAATTTTCATCCTTTGGTACGCTTTGGAAAGCCTCTTATGTCACTGCTACAATTACTTCTTTATTTTTCAAATCTGCCTTTATTCTGAGAGGGGACATCCTGTTCCCTGCCATCTTCACTTCAAAAATACATCTTTTGCTAGGTGCTCTATCCATGATGGTGCATACATCATTCACAAAGAAAACATTGTACTCCTTTTGAACAAGCTGACCAATACTCAAGAGGTTACATTTCATTCTAGCAACATAATAAACACCTGCTATGGTTTTCTTTTCATCTTTCTTTGTAAATATTTTAACTTCTCCTTCTCCCATAAAAGAAATTTTACTATCAGTCCCAAATGTGACTTGTGATTTCACATTTTGATCTAATTTAGAAAACAAGGCTGTGTTTCCTGTCATATGGTTGCTGCAACCGGAGTCTAGAAACTATATATCATCACTATTTGTTTCAGCCATATTACAAGCTAAAAGCACATTATCTTTGTTGATATTTTCTCTAGTGATATTTACACTTGATCTATTAGTCATATTATGCTGCTTCTTCCTACATTCATTGGCATAATGCCCATATTTTTTACAATAATAGCATTAGACATTGGATTTTTCATACCTTTGTCCTTGAGCATGTTGTTGTCCACTTTGTTGGTTGCTGCCTTGGCCTTGGTTCTGATTTGGATTGCTGCCTCTTCCTTGAGAATTTGCTAGACCCTTTATTCCACCTCTGTTTTGGCTTCTGCCTCTTCCTCTCTTGTTTCCTCTGCCTTGACCTCTTCCTCTTCCAAAAGACATCTGGGTCTTGAAGGCTTTCTCTAGAGATGAGTTTTCATTTCTACTCAATCTTTGCTCACGTGTTATCAGTGAAGCATGAAGTTCATCAACTGAAAAGTTTGAGATATCCTCTGTCTCTTCTATGGTGGTGACAATCACATCAAACTTTGAGGGTAGCATCCTCAATAGTTTATCTATAATCATCCTTTATTCAAGACCTTATCTGCGTGACCAGACCAATTACATGTGTGAAGAATGAGTCAATATTCTCTCACTCCTTCATGCATAGATTCTCAAAATCTCTCCTCAGCTACTGTAGTTTTGATGTCTTCACTTTCTCCATGCCTTGATAGGCTGTATTGTTTGCCATGCTTCTTTGGATGTCTTGACTGCTGCTCTCCTTGGAAACACACTCTCATGCACAGCTTGATATAAAAATACGAGGGCTTTGGAATCCTTCTTCCTATTGCTCTTCAACAGATCTTTTTCTTCTTGAGTTAATCTGTTAAACTCATTTTCATCTGCTAGTTCTTCAAACCCATCTTGAACTAATTCCCATAAATCTTGAGAAGCAAACAGGGCTCTCATGGTTATTGTCCAATAGACATAGTTTTTCCCATTAAATTATGGGAGCTAAGTATTAAGCATACCCATTCTAGTGCTGGTGTTGGCCATTCTAGCACTCTAAACTATGATTCTAATACGGTCAAGTATTTAAATAACTGGCTTGAGAAATACCTTGGATTTTTTTACTGAGTCTTCACTCTGCTAGAGAAACTGTTGCAGCAAGAGTCCTTCCTTCAATTTCTTTGACACCCTCAAAGAGCCAGGACAAGCTCTCGTACCACTATTGGGAATTTTCTGGTAAATTCCAAAACAAATAACCTGAACAGAGAACAATGCTCTGTTTTTCTCCAAGATCTTAACACAAGGAAGCTATAATTGCTTTTTGAGAAGAGAGTATTACACACACCCACAAAAGCTTTGTATTCATTAATCAAAGACAACTGCTATTACAAAAATATTCTTCCTCTGTCTGAGGTATTACGTCAAGAACATTTCAACAAAAAATTATTGTCTCCTTTCGAAAAGATTTACACTACTGTGTGTAAATTTTTCATTTACATTTATTGCTGTAAATAAGAAAAATTACATGGATTTACCGCTATAAAATTTTTCTCCTTACTTTTCACTCCTCACTCACAAGTTGCTGCATATTTCTATTTCTTGAGCGAACAACCATTTGCATTTTAGACTGTTGTGTGTATTTCACATTACATTTTAAAAAAACATTACATTATATTCGTTGCTGCGAATTTTCTTTCATTACTCAACAAACAAGGAAAAATACCCACGTTGCTGCTCCCATCTTCATTACAACCACACCAAAAAAAACAACAACACCTGAACTTTTCTATTATTTTACTTATTACATTGCGTATATTTTTAACAAAAAAAAAATGACCATACCTTTCATTTAATTTTCATTTAGTTTGCCATACTTCCGTGCATATAAAAAAAATTAAAATTAAAACATTTCACCTACAATCTACGAACCAAAGTAAATACCATTAATTACTTCATTGCATTAAATGAGGGTCAAAACAAAACTTCACGCAATGTCTAAATGGTGCAGGTCTGTAGCTGGCCCATTTTCTACTGAAGTTTACACTCCCATAAAAAGTGGTTTTGCAAAATGTACTGAGGACACGCATCAAAAAGTGATTGTATCTGGGGCATTTGAGAGAATACCACTTCCTCAGCAAAAACGCTCCGATGGCTGAATTAAATAAGTGCAGTACAACAGTTTGAAATTAATATTTCAACAAAACAAGTAGAAGGGAGGTAAGACCTGAAAGGAAGAAACAGAAAATAACTTACGAAATAAGAAAGGAAAATCCTTTATGGGGTTTCAAAGCCAAAGTTGGAGCAACAATGTCATGGCAGGTAGTGAGGAAATGGTGAACCAAGGCCCAGTGGTTTAGATAGATCCGGAGATTGCTACATGAAATGCACTTAATGCATATTCTAAGATGCTAGAGTTGTCTTTTACAATGCAAGAGCTACAAGCATACATATAGCCATGTGGATAGGGTTAGTTAGCTGTGGAAAGGGCTTTGGAAGGACATTGGTTGCAGTAACCATGAATATAAAGAAATGGGCTTCCTTCCTTTAAAAAAAAACTTCGAATAAAATAACATTGCTCCAACTTTGCAAATTAAGTTGGTAAAAAGAAATCAAATGACAAAAAAACAATTGAAAATTAAAAATTAAGCGGTCAACTATAGAGCGATCATTATAGTGGGAATGAAGGAAGGGACTAATGAATTATAACAAGGCCACATGAAACAAAGAAATAAATTATACACATGTGAATTTCATTTTAAAAAATAATAAAAATAATGAAAATTTAATTTTTTT
>APFE030118391.1:22302-49466 GCA_000404065.3 Pinus taeda
AACATTGTCTTAGAGTTTTGGATTGTTTTTTCGGAAGTAATATTTCTATGTTATGTGTGGTTGTCATTAGGAGTTACAAAGAGTCAGCCTAGAAGGTGTTGATTCAAATATATAAGTTAGAGTCATTATCTAGAAATGTCAAAATCAGTGTATTATGTATTAGATAACTATAATTATCTTAATCAACAAAGATATAGAAGAATAATTTGTTGTGTACAATCAATTGTTTTTTGATATATACTCTATTTTCTAATATGGTATCATCCTAATATGGTATCAGCGCTGATATTGGTTTCACTCCCTCTAGGGAGAGCCGGGAAGATGCGAGAGAGCTTTAGTGATATTATTTTGTACCTATATAGATTAATATAAATTTAAATATGTGACAATTAATTTCTGTTATACGTTTTATTTCTCCCGGTTTAGATTTGTGTATAAGTGTGGTTTTCTCTATCTAGATTTGATCTTAAGCGAGAGTTCTTCTCCATTTTGTTTAGGATATTATAGCTCCAGGTATCTACAAAGTGTTTCCTATCATTGCATGTGGCCTAAGGAGTGGCATAAAATCTATACATGTCATTGCATGTGGCCTAAGGAGTGGCATAAAATCTATACATGGTTCGTTGTGCTAAGATATTTTTTTGGAATGGTCAGTGATTGGTTGAGCGTTGAATCTGAGCGCTCTGACGAGCCAACGCAATGATGCAAAGCTATTAAAAGTCACAGATCTGCTCAAATCCATCACTCTAACATCAAAAAGGGCCAAGATCTACACGAGATCGAGATCCAAGGGTTCCACCACCGCCAAAGTCGCATGTCCTCGTTGTGGCACGTTATTTTTTTGGTTCTCCTCGCTGTGATGTGCACCGCATGAAGATCTGTACCATGCCATCGATGTTTGAAGAGCAGCCGATTAGGGACAACGTGAAGGCATAAGAGACAGCATGCCATCATTGTTGAAAACTGCTGCGGAACTATGACAGATCGTGGTTAATTATTTCTACGTCATCAGAATGCCTTGGATCGCTCGAGCAAAATTCCACTTGTGGCGACACTGCTGGTCTTTCTACTCTACATGGAGGATTCCTTACATAAACCCACAACGGCGATCTCTCTTCTCATCTCTCTTCTCATGATCTGCAGATTCACTATACGACAGACTGACGTGAAGTTCTTCCCCGTAGGAATTCAGATCTATCAATTAGTGGCTCATGAAATTAACGCAACAAGAGTGTTATATAAATAATTCCTCCCGAATTACTTGAACGTCGCTACACATAAGGATCCATGGCAGATCGTGACTAATTATTTTTGCGTTGTTTCACCCAATTTCCAGCATAGACTTAGAGAAGTAGCGAATCCCAGTGATGAGTGTCAGCAAACGTGGATCCAAAGACCCATTGCATAATTCTGGTTTCTGGAATGTTAATGAAGCTTGCACATCATTTAATCGTATGTCAACAGAGCCTTAGGCGAGAGGCATGTGATGGGAAGGCCGACTTCATCGATGTCAGAAATGGGATCAAATTTAGCACCATCATGTCACACTGCTCATAGTGCAAACTCTAGCCCCTTGGTCGTAGAGAATATGAGGGCCATCTTTGGAGCACCTTGCAAGGAGGAGCTCACAACTCACATCCCAATGAATTGCATGTTTTGAATTTTCAATTTGTTTGGCAGGAAACAGCCTTAGACCAATTTCTAAAATTGTATATAAATAACGCAGGGTTATTATTATTAAGAAATAAAATTGTATATAAATAACGCAGGGTTATTATTATTAAGAAAAAAAAGAGTGTGAGGTAGTTTTGGTGTTTGTGTTTTTATTAGTTATAAAAATGGTTGGATGATTCTTAAACTAGAAGTTTTGATGTCTGAAATGTCAATTTTTGTATGGTAGTAATTTTGGTTAGAAAAAGGTTTGGTGGTTCTTAAATTGGACGCCTAGGTGTCCCAAACATGAATTATTGTGTAAGGTCAAATTGTTGATTAGCTCTTGAGAACATTTAGTATCAAGACCTCCATCCTATGAACTAATCGATACCGGAAAGAGAAATATCCGACAAATGGTGGTTGGTCCAAGGATGACCCATTTTTGCCAAACCCCCACGAGCCAAGTTGCCAATATTGTTGATCGTGCAAAGTTCATCAATGATGTTTAGAGGTGGAGGTCAAGTGACAACTCCAAGATGTGGTGGTGAAAGAGCAGAGTTTAGGCGGAGGTCAAGTGACAACTCCAAGATGTGGTGGTGAAAGAGCGGAGTTTGCGAGATTCGAGAGTGGATGTGAGTGTTGATGAAGGCTAGTCAAACATATATCATATTGTTGTTGTAATATGTTTTCCATGTAAGCCATTAAGGGAGGGTGTTGGAAGTAATGCTTCGATGTCATGTGTAGTGGTCATTAGGAGTTATAAGGAGTTAGTCTAGAAGGTGTTGATTCCAATGTATGAGTTGGAGTCATGTGTAGTAGTCATTAGGAGTTATAAGGAGTCAGTCTAGAAGGTGTTGATTCCAATGTATGAGTTGGAGTCATTATTTACATATGTCAAAGTCAGCCTATGGTGTCTTATATAACTATAATTATCTTGATCGATAAGATATTGAAGAGTGATTTGTTGTGTGCAATCAATCGTTTTTTGATATATATCACTATTTTCTAATGGTTTCAATTTATTTCTTACAATTCTTTCAATATTGAGTAGAGTAAACTATTTCAATATCCAACTAATTCAAATTTTTACTTTCAATTACTTCTTTTTGAACATTGAAATATTTTATTCTCATCAATTATTGTGTATATATATAATACAATCTCTGTCTATGTCTATATATATATAATATATATATATATATATATATATATATAGATAGTTGATATTAAAATAATTAGTTAATGCAAATGCTCAATAGTTTATTTATGTCTTGTATTGAAATATTTTAAAAAATATAAGAACTATGCATCGTTTCACATTTAAAACTCAAATATAATATTTTCCTCAATTTTTTATTGGTTTATTTGTGTGATGTTCATACAAAATTATCTTAAAACATTTGTTTTGTAATTGTTTTGATTATACCTAACTATATCTCTCTCAATACATATATTAAATTGGTTTTTAATTTATAGACTATTTTATTTTTATTTTATCTCTCTATACATATATTATAGACTATTTTACTTTTATTTCAAGTAGAATTACATATTTTCTTAGCCATCAAAATAAGAATGTTTTTTAATATAGAAAGAATGAGATTTTATATAAAATATAAAGATATTATTAAAATCCAATAATAATATATTTAAACTTTAAATTTATCAATAACAAATCATTTTAAACCAAAATTTCCAAAATTGAACATTTTTTCAAATTTTATATTGGATTAAAATTTTCATGGTTGAAAATTTGATTTCTATTAAAACTTAATAAATATAAAATTAAAATAAATCTAGACACACTAACAAAATATATTTAAAAATCAAACATAAATAACATTACAGGGATCAATCTCCTTTAACTGGAAATCTTTGTAATCTATTTATAGTTTAATCATGAGAAATACTTTCAAATAAACTGACGGAATCCATTATCTGGTACTTCGTTGGATAGGTTTCCCATTCAGAGAGAGTTATTTTAAAATTTAAACAAATATCACATATATTATGATGTGAGGAGGGATCAATCTCCTGTAAATAGAAAACTTTGTAATTTATTTATATTTTCGTTATAACAAGTACTTTACCAACAAACATAGGTTATCCATTATCTCATTCTTGGATGGATAGGGTGCCGGGTGCCCATTCACCGAGAACTATTTTTTATTTTCCAATAACCACTTAAAAATTTTAAAGATGGTATGGATATTTAGAGATGACGTAACACCCTCGGTGATTGTAAATATTTATTAAGCTACTTATATTTAATTTACTATTTAAAGATATATATGCAGCATGAAAAAGTCTAACGGGAATTTTGATGTTTAAAGTTAATTTTGTTTTATTTTTGGAAAAGGTAAATCTTGAAATTCACTGGAAAGAACCTCAGTAAAATTATTTTATCAGACAATTAAGTACGTAATTACCTTTCCTTCCTTTGAGATATAAAAAGGACAGAGCTTGGGAAGGTGAGGGAGAACCTCGAGGCATATGGAAATAGGAAAAAAGGATTAAAAAAAACTGAGCACCTACACAAGACATTGTCGGGTGAGGCAGCACAGTGCCCCTGAGGTGTTCTTGAGCTGCACAGAGGGGCAGCGGAAACCTCAGAGTTGCTACGATTGTATAAGTTCTGGGTTAGACCTTGGAGGGGTCTTATTGCGTTGAACTTCCTTGTAGGTTGATTGATAGTGAAAAATGTTCTAACACTGAAGAAGCACGGGGAGATAAGACAACGTAATTGTCGTTCTAAAGGTTGGGTGGCTGTGGTCTTTCGAGTGGATTATCATATACCTTCGTACTACAAATAAGTATTACACAAGTTCTTGGCATGCTGAAGATATGCTAATAAATGTTGTTCTTGTTCAATTAAAGAAAGTACGTATGTTTGAAAAAAAAGTGTATGGATGCTAGTTTACATTGGTAAAAGAATAGTTCTTGGCATGCTGAAGATATGTTAATAAATGTTGTTCTTGTTTAATTAACGAAAGTACGTATGTTTAAAAAAAGGAAAGTGTATGGTATGGATACTAGTTTAGATTGGTAAAAGAATTGTTTTTGCTTCCTAATCTAAACTATAAATTTAGTTACTACTATGTTCTCAATAATTATGTATTAACAAAAATGTTACTACTATGTTCTCCGTAACTATGAATTAACAAAATTGTGAAAATGACATTATATTATTTATTCTTTTAAGAGCCTTTTACAAATGTATTTGAAAAGAAACACCCCGAACCTGATTTTCTTCAGTTGGAATCATAAATATTGCTAACAGAAAACGATTTAATAACTACACAGGTCTTAGCACAAACAATCATAGGATAGGGTTTGGTGGCAAAAAGAAAGCGAATATGCACTTATGAAGGACAAACAACCCTGGTAGTATTTGGGTTAGCATCCTAGTCGGGCCAGATGCCACCTTGACGCAGTCCCTGATAAAAACAGGTTGATTCACACAATCACAGAAATACAATTTTATATTATACACAAATGGTGTATGTGCAAACACACCCACACACAGATTACATTCAGATCACTCTATTAAATAGAGTTTTTGAGATCCAACTTATTTCTAATTTAGAGAGAGTGGTTGAGAGAATTTCTCAACCATCACAAACCAATCTCTCAAATATGGAATGTAAGCATTAATTCCAACATCCCCCCTTAATGATTACATTACATCAAAATAACAAAATAATCAAGCTTGTCAGTAGATGCTCCATCAAGTTGCCTCGTAACTCTCAGAAAGGTGTAGTTGGCAAGTTGGATTCCCGAGTTCTCTTTCTCAACTCCTGAATCAAGGATCTCCCGAAGTCAATTACTGGACAGCATCCCAATCTGTCGCATAACCTCATTACGAAACCACTTCCACGTCTACCACTAATGAGGGATCCTTCCCTAGATCAGCAACTGCCATACTATCTGGACAACCATCCATATTGAGCCATACTGCTACTTAATCTGGCATCAGACACATACTTGAACTGCTAGTTATTTTTAAAAGAGTTTAATAGGTGAACACCTCGACAATGAAACATCCTGCTATATAAAACCCAAAAATCTACTGGCGTTATATATCGATCTGCATTTAATTTTTAACTATGGCCAAGCTCAAACCTCTATATTGTGTTATACATGTTCCAGAGAAAAGCACCACCACTTGGGGATCCATACTTGTTATTGAATAGCCGAGAGGCAAGACCATGTATCTCAGCACAGATTGTAAAGAGCATGGCAACCATAGCGACCTCGACAAACAGTGACGGCAACAACACATTCACTATCAATCTCAACAAACAAACAGTGAATTTCTCCTTTCGACTTTGACTGTACACGGTGTTACCATTGCATCCACAAATGTCGTAGGGTCTAAGGGAGCTGCTATGTTCCACTTGCGGGTCTTAATCTGCCCATTGCCAAGAGTGGGTCTCTCCTTTGAGCTTATAAACCATGCAAAATTAGGTTAAGAAATCAAACCAAAGGTTTGATTAACACTGTAACTAAGGCACTGAGGCCCTATCCCACGATGAAAACTAAATATGTGCAGACCAAAAGGAATTTTGACCCCAAAACAAAAGCATCCAGGAATAATCCAAAATGCGTTGAAGCAATAACAAATTACGTTCAGAATGATTAAGGCAAATGTGTTGAAGAAATGACCAATATGACAGACACTACGCCAAACACTTGCACTGATCGTGCATTGTGTGCTCATGGCTGACTGTCCAATTGAACTTGTCTCTTTCTAATGCACTGTGCACCCAACTCACGCAATCTCACTTTTGAAAGCACACTGCGCACTCCCAACCGGAGCCTTGTACAGCAGCACCTCCAGCATTCATCTTTTCAATAACTACATTCAAAGACCCAAACTGGGTATCGATTGCCTTTGCCAGGGCACCTTTCGGTGGCTCGCCACCTCCTTCTTTCACAGGAGCAAGATTCTTCCAAAAGGCGGAGTGATTGATATGACCTCCACCATTGAATTTGATGGCACTCTGAAGAGATACAATAGCTTCAACGTTTCGCTTAGCTGAGGCCTCCTCCAACTCAAATCTTTATTTAAGCCCAGCCACACCAGATCTGCAATACCACAGATTGTCAGATCCATGACAGCGTTCCACAACTCAGGTGATCCATTTCAATCTCTGCAACTCCTCACAACAAAGGTTCAGATCTTAGCAGCTCTAATACCATGATAAAAACAGGTTGATTCACACAATCACAGAAATACAATTTTATATTATACACAAATGGTGTATGTGCAAACACACCCACACACAGATTACATTCAGATCACTCTATTAAATAGAGTTTTTGAGATCCAACTTATTCCTAATTTAGAGAGAGTGGTTGAGAGACTTTCTCAACCATCACAAACCAATCTCTCAAATATGGAATGTAAGCATTAATTCCAACAGTCCCGACCACACTTAGAAAATAATAAAATAAAACATTACAATTTGATAGCCCTGTGAAAATAAAGAAGAGAAAACATTCAAAGACTTAATAATTAAATCTTTAATTTTGAGCCATGTTATGGAATTCTAAAATTAAACCAAGATGAAATCGCGAACTACATTAAAAGAAATGTAATATAAAATCTCACATCAAATATCCGGCTAGGCGATGAATTAAACTTATACAATAGATTAGTTAAGAAAATAACCACTTATATTACTAAAAATAAATGTGCATTAACACCGTGAAGTTAAAAGTGCATGTCATACTTTAATGAGTCTCACTACAAATGTCAGGGCCGAGTAGCAGTTACTAAGAAAACACATTTTACATCGACTGTCAATCACCATAGAGTGCAACTAGCGAGACACAATAAATTATGATAGAAAAACCCTTGTTTCGAACTAGCCCAGAACCCTATGGGTATGCTCATAAAATTGATAAGAACCATAAACCGAAAGAGTAATAATTGAAACTTCGTATGAAACCCTTCAACATGGGAAGATAGAGTCGCATATTTCTCAGAAAAGAATGTTCTACATAGGAGTAGTGATACTACCCGTGCATCTACAAGGTCAAAGATGTGGTGAGGATGTGCTTGGAATGACTGTGGTTTGAGCAATAATGACCATGAAACAAACAATATTATAGCATACCTTCATAGGAAATAGCAAGTAAGTATACTCACACTCGGTTCGAGCCACGGTTGAGTTCATAAAAGAAAACATAGAAAACCCTATTGTCAACTAACAATCCGCTACTTACCAGATATTCGCACAAAGATTAAAGGGAAATTTGAGACCTGGGTCAACCTAGAAACCAAGGATTAGAGACAAGGTGATTAACCATAACCTCAGTTGAGAAAATGAATTGGGGAAGGGTGAATAGTCATTACCTATGAGCCAATGAAGAGGTATCTTGTGAGTTGCGGCAACAACAAACTGAATCTTTGTACAACTTGTACAATTAAAAACAAAATACAGAAATTAAAATTTAGTACCAATTCAGAATTACAAAATTACATGACGATAATACAAGCCAATTCAGTTATTTACTTTAGTGTGAACTAATAAAAGGAGGAGGCATGGGCCGAAGAGTTGCAGAGGTCTCCGGTTAAACAATGAAGTTCCCCATGACTTGGTTGGCAAAGGGGAAAACAAGAAAATTTCGCCTTAACCAATTCAAAATATGTTGAACCATTAGATTGCAACCCTAAGCTATCAACGAATGATCTCATGCCGGATAACCTTGGGGTTCGAGAGTATTGGAATGTAAATTCTCCTTAAACTCAAATCCTAACTCCAGTATGTCTATCTTGACGTGGTAGGAAAATAATGAACCAACATAATAATCTATCAAATTGTTGAATCGTGAAAAATGAGTGGTGGTGTAACTATAACTCTAATGTAGAAGGTATTGAGTACATTGCCTTACAGGGTAAATGGAAGTACAAATTTATAAATAAAGTGCATTCATAAACGAAGATAGGTTTCGCTAGAGGCATCATAATATAAATTTCGAATAAGATCTAAGAACCTTATCGCAGCTGGAATCATTTGAATTTTAAAATAAATAAATAAAAACAAAACGTTTGTTGAGCAAAGTAATTATTGAGAAAGTGTTTTTTTTTTTCCATTTTCCTTTAGTTATGTGAGATGGATGTTATAGGTGGTATGAGAGCCATGGCTTCAACATTATGGCATGTTTGGGAAATTGTAACTATAACAAATGTATTGATGTGGACAAAAGTGAGAAACAAGATTAGGAGGGGAGTTGGAAGTTTATGCCTTAAGGCTAACCATGGAATCTAGTCTCATACCAATCAAAAAGGAAAATCCTGAAATGTGGGTGCAATTGGGTGAAGATTGGCAAATCCCAACAACTATGATGCTAGAAACCATTCAACACCTGAAATGTGAGATGCCTTGTTTGAGAATAGGCAATGAAATATTAATTTGAAACCAAGAATGAATCTGGAAGATTCTTTTGGCTACGTAGAATCATATGGCATCAATGCCCAATCCTAACAATGAAGCCAAGGATGAAGAAACTAGACAAAGGAATGATAATATGCGAGAAAGAAATCATACCCAAAGAACTAAAGGAGATAGAATGATATTGGAGAGGACTGTGGAAATGTTTTTGATCATACTAGAACAAAGAAGCATAAAGTTGAACTATAGGCAAAATTTAAAAAAATCGAACCCCAACATCTGATGGGGAAGTGGAGAAAGCTACAGAAGCCTAGATTATTAATATGACTAATCACTTTCAAATTTATTAGTATGATAATAAGCTTAAGGTCAGGCTAGCCATTTAACATTTTGAAGGAAATACCACCCTATGGTGGGAATAATTAAAGATTGTGCAAGGGATCAAGGAGCGCGACGTGACTTGGGATGAGTTCCAGAAGATTTTTAAAAATAAATACGTGATAGAATTGTTTTGAGGTGACTTGGGATGAGTTATAGAAGATTTTTATAAAGAAATACATGGTGGTACTATTTTATGATGAAAAATCCAAGGAGTTTCATGACCAAAATTTGGGACAACTAACTATGGATGAATTTGTGACAAAGTTTACATCCCTACAAAGATATCTCTCATATATACGTGAGGAGAAGGATAAGGTTAAATGCTTTGCTAATATTATACATGTGTTCATGAAGGATAGGTTAGAATTTGATAACCGTAAGACAATGGATGAGGCAATTCGAAAGGCATGAATTTTCTATCAACAAATGAGATAAAAGAGAGAAAGTAGTAAGACTTATCCAAATAAAAAGGGGCAGAAAAAATTCTTGAATACCAGAAATGTAAATATTATTCATGTTAAGGCTGCATATAAAGGTCAATAGAGTAGGCACATTAGGAAAAATTAGCAGAAAACCAAATTAGAAAATGAGGCCAGACAAACAAACGCAGCTAGCAAGCCAGAACATAGTGAAACACAAAACCCCCCCTTAGAGTGTTGGGGATGTGGGAAACCCCACTATTATAAATATTGTCCCAACATACAAGAAGCTTCTACAATCGGTCAAGTGATGAGGAGTTTACCAAGGATCAATGTTGTCTTAGAAGATCATCAAGGAGATTACAAACCTACCATGATAGAGTTGGAAGGTAAGCTATTTAACTAGACTTTGTCTACACTTTAGTAGATCAAAGAGAAATTCCAAGTTATGACAACTGTAAGGTAGTGGGAAAATTTCATTTACAAATTCATATAGTTAAAAACCCATGGCTGGTGCAATTAACTACTAGTGCCAAGAGAAGAGTGATTGTTAAGGTACCAAATTGTTCTGTTGAAATAGGAGGGCAACAAATTAAGGTTAATTTGAATATATTGCCACTTGGATATTATGACATGTTGATAGGAATGAAGTAGTTCGAAGGACATTGGTCCTTAGTGAACTAAAAAGAAAAATATATTAGTTACCTCTCTAAAGATGGCTCGAGGTAAAAAATCGATGGGTTAAAAAGCTAATAAAATTACATCCCATTATAGCCTCTAAGTTAGTAAAATGTGTTACAAAGGGCCATTTGATATATATTTTCAAAGGTGGGAATTATAATGCTAAGGATAATACTGGTTCCTTAGAAAACATACTAGTAATCGAAGACTTGATTGATGTGTTTTCGAAGAGTATATCATGACTGCCCCCAAAGCGGGATATTGAGTTAACATTGGAACTAGTTCCCGAAGTAATCTGAGTGTCAAAATATCCATATTGTATTCATGAGTATACCTAAGCTAATAGAGCTCAAAATGTAGTTTCAACAGTTGCTGGACAAATGATACATCTGCCCAAGTTTATCATCTTTAGGATCTCTAGTATTGTTTGTAAGGAAAAAGGACAACACTTTGAGATGTTGCATTGATTATAGTCATATCAACAAACTAACTATCAATAACAAGTACTCATTTCCTCAAATTAATTATTTATTTGATCAAGTTAATGGTGATAGGGTATTCTCTAGGATCAATTTTGCATAGGGTTACCATCAAATTAGAGTAAATGAGGAGGACATACATAAGACAACATTTACAACCTATTATAGACGTTATGAATTTGTTGTCTTACCTTTTGGACTCTTCAATGCACCAATAACATTCATGTGTTTAATGCACATTATCTTCCACCTGTTTCTCAATAAATTTTTCTTGATGCTCATAGATGACATTTTGGTTTATTCCAGAAATCTAGAGGAACATAAATAACATCTACGGATAGTGTTGCAAGTCTTATGGGAGCATAAGTTGTATGATAAATTTTGAAAGTGTGGTTTTTATAAGGGCCAACTCAATTACTTGGGACATGCCATTTCAACCGAGGGCATAAATATCAACCCTGGAAATATAAAAATCACTATGGAGTTGCTTGTACCCAGAAATGTAGTACATATATGATCCTTCATGGGTCTAGCAGGGTACTATCATCATTTCATTGAGGGGTTTCCTTGAATTTTTTACCCTATTACTTCCCTACAAAAGAAAGGAAAGGCTTTCAAGTGGACAATTGATTGCCAACAAAGTTTTGAGTAGCTGAAGCAATTATTAACTATTGTTGTTGTGTTAAACATCATTGACCCGAACAAGGAAGTTGTGGTCTTCATAGCCACATGTCAAGAAAATATAGGGGGGTTCTCATGCAGAATGGGAAAGTGATATCTACAAGTCCTAGAAATTGAAAGAGAATTAGCAAAGATACTTTTCTTAAGACTTGGAATTAACCACTACAGCCCATGCACTGAAAGTATGAAGACATTATCTATTGGGCAAAATGTTTTTCCTTATGATAAATCACAATAGTCTAATAATTTATTTTACACAGCCTACCTTGAATTACTATCAACTGACATGGAATGCATTTATTAATGAATATGAGTTGGACACTAAGAATCTAAAGGGAAAAGAAAACCATGTAGCAGATGCATTAAGTAGAAGAAGTTACTATGTGTATGAACTTCACTACAATCGAATAGAATTTACATTTTTTGGAATAGATTAAAGAGGCTTCCCAAAAAGCACTAGAATATAAGTTTTTATGGTAGCACGCCGATCATATCAAAAACTCAAGAACACAATCTAAATATAGTATCAATGAGGATCATTTTCTAACTTTTAAGGGGAGAGTATATGTGCCCAACTATATTTTAGTTAGACAACTAATTCTTGACGAATTTCATAAAAGTCCTTATGCTTCCCACTCCAATTATCAAAAACTATTTTCAAAAAAGAAAAAAATTTAAATTTGGCGAGGAATGAAAAGATATCTTTCATATTATTTAGAAGAGCGTTTAGATTGTCAGTAAATTAAAGTTGAATACCAATACCCCAATGGTCTACTCCATCCACTATCTATTCCTTAGTGGAAATGAGAAGTCAATAAAATTGATTTTATAATGGGACTAACCAGATCAAAGACAGACAATGACTCAATTATGGTAGCAGTAGAAAAAATCAGTAAAATATCTCACTTTATCTCAATACAATCTACTTACACGATTGTCCAAATTGATGATATTTTCATGAAGGAAGCATTTCATTTGCATGACATACCCAAGATAGTTATCTCAAACAAGGATGTAAAGTTTACTTATGCATTATGGAAGACGAAATTTACTGGATTAGAAACTCAAGTGCAATCTAGTACTGCATACCATCCACAAACAAATGGACATATTGAATGAGTACATGAATTACTAGAAGACATGTTGAGAATGCATGTTATGCAACAATCCACCAAATGGGAAGAGTATTTAGATTTTGTTGAATACACTTATAATAATAGTTATCATAAATCCTAAAAAATGAGCTCGTTTAAGGTGTTATATGGGAGGAGGTGTAGGACACCTTCAAATTGGAATACCCTAGACACCTTATATGCTAGGGCCAGACATGTTAGCGGAAATAGACAAAACAGCAAAGAAACTCTGACAAGGCTTAAAAGTTGCATAGGATAGGAAAAAGGCGTATGATAACAAAAACACAGTTTGTTAGGAATTTAATGTTAGATATCACGTATATGTACGACTCAAACCAAAGAGGAGAACCCTAAGATGTGGTGGTGGTGAAAAACTTCCCCTCGGTTCTGTGCCCTTTCTAGATATTGGAAACAATTGGGTCGGTGGCATACTGGCTGGCACTACCCGGTCATATAAAAAATCATAATGCATTTCATGTTTCATTATTGAAGTCATATATATATCTATATATATATATATGGCCCTAGACATTTTATTCATTGGCAGAATATATAGGTAAAATGTGAAAGGGAAAACTAATTATATATGAATAATATTACTTTGATTAATGGCATAAAATAATTGTAGAATATGGTCCTATGAGAGGTCAAACTTGATGGAAAGTTCCTGGTAAAACCTCAACACATTCTCGGTGGGAGAGAAAGAATGCCACATAGGAAACCCATCACCTAGGTTAAAGTGCATTGGACACACTTCAGCCTAGAGGAGGCCACCTAAGAGGATGAAACTTTTTTGTAGGAAGCTTATCGTAGCCTATTTTAAGGACCTTGTAACAACGAGGATGGCGTTACAGTCCAATGGGGAAGATGTAACACCGGGAAGTAACACCCTCGTTCATTGTAAATATATGTTAAGTTACTTGTATTTACTTTACTATTTAAAGATTTAAAAATATATAGAGTATATGGAAAATCCTAGTGCAAATTTTGATATTTAAAGTTAATTTTGTTTTATGTTAGAAAAAGGTAATTTGGGAATTCACTTGAAAGAACTCAAGTGAAGTTATTTTACTGTATAGTTAAGCAGTTTAGCACCTTTACTTTGAGATAAAAGGTTATATCAAAAGGACAAAATCAGGGAAGGCCACGGAGAATGCAGGTGGCATCGAGAAATAGGAAAATGGAAAAATAAATTGAGCACCTACACATGATGTTGTGGGGTGAGGTAGGATGATGTTGCTGAGGTGTTCTTGAGAGGACAGAGGGCAAGTGGAAGTGTCATAGTTGTTATGATTGTATAAGTTCTGCTTCTGGACCTTGGAGGGGTTTTGTTGCGAAGTTGTTATGATTGTATAAATTTTCGGTTGGACCTTTGAGGGCTCTTGTTGCCTTCAACTTACCTGTACGGTGATTGATAAAAAAAACAATTCTGGCATAAAAGAAGCAGCAGGGAGCTAAGCGGACGTAATTACCATTCTCAAGGTTGGGTGGTTGTGGTATTTCCAGTGGATTATCACATACCTTAGAAATATAAATAAGTACTACATCAGTTCTTGGGATGGTGAAGATATGTTAATAATGTCGTTCTTGTTTAATTGAAGAAAGTACGTTCGTTCAAAAACAAAGAAAGTATCTGCCATGGATACTAGTTTAAATTGGTAAAGGAATTGTTTTTTCTTCTTAATATAAACTGTAAACTTAGTTAGTAGTGTGTTGTCGGTAATTGTGTATTAATAAAATTGTGAAAAGACCATTATACAAGTTATTCTTTTAGGAGCCTCTTACACATGTATCTTTGAAAATAAAGACCCTGAACTCTTTTCTTGAGTTGGAAATAGAAATATTGTTAACAGAAAATGGTTTAATAACAACATACGTCTTAGCACAAATAATGATAGGAAATGGTTTAGTGGCCAAAAGAAACTGGCTTTGGACTTATGAAGGGAAGTAACCTTGGTCATAGTCGGGTTACCATCGTGGGCAGGCTAGATGGAACCAACCAGGTGGATGCAATATCGACCAGACTCAAAAAACAATAAAAAAAGACATTACAATTTGTCAACCCTGTGCAACCGTGATATATAGTATAACATCGTAAGAAGAGAAAACATTGAAACCTTTGTAATCAAATCTTTAATTTTGAAATCCAGGCTCTCGAATTATGAAATTAATCCAAGAAGAAATCTCGGAGTACATAAGAACTCGCATAGAATATTCAGCCAGTAAGTGAATTAAACTTCTACAAAGTATCAACTAAGAAAATAACTGCTTATTTTGCAAAATATAAATTTACATTAACACTGGGATATTAAAAGAGCATGTCATATTTTAATAACTATCACTGTAAATGTCAGAAGCCACCATTATTAAAAAACACATTTTAAATCGACTGTCAATCACCATGGTGGGCGATGATTGGGACAACATAAGTAATGACTAAAAAATGATTCTTACGAGCTAGCCTTGAATTCTATGGCTATGCTTATAAAATTTATAAGAACCCTAATTCAGAAGAGTAGTAACTGAAACTTCTTTAGAAACCCTTCAACAGAAAAGGCAGAGTCGCATCTTTCTTTGACATGAATTTTCTAGACAAGAGAAAAGATACCAGACTTGCACCTCTAAGGTGAAAGCTATGGTGAGGTGATTCTCAGAATGACTGTGGTATGAGAAGTAATGACCACGCAATAAACAATATGCCAACATACTTGCAAAGGAAATAGCAAGTAGCTATCATCACAGTCGGGCCGAGCTACGGTTGAGTTCAACAAAGAAAAGATGGAAATCCCTATTGTTAAAACCATCAACCTACTACTTAATTAATATTATCACGATGATTAAAGGGAAATTTGAGACCTGGGTCAACCTGGAAGCCAAGGATTAGAGACAAGCCCATCAACCGCAAACTCAACAAAGAAAATGAAATGGAGAAAGTTGAACAATCATTACCTTTGAGCCAATGAAGGGGTATCCTCTGAGCTAGGTCAACAACCAACCAAACCTTTGTTCAACCAAAGAAAAAAACCTGAGAATAAAATCCAGTACCACTTGACACTTACATAACTAAATGAGGATAATACAAGCCAATCCAGTGGTTTGAACAAGGAAAAGAGGGAGGCGCAGACCAAAGAGTTGCAGAGGTCTCTTGTTAATTGGCTACGTTGAAAATGACTTGGCTCACTCACAAAGGGGAAAATGTAACGCCCCTGGTAAACATAGATAATATTTTGCAAATAAAAGACAGTAGATTTAAATAGTAACTATAATTTATGGTGGTGAATTGAGTGACTATGTTACCTATGGTTGTTTAATTAATCATGTTAATTGAATTGCTGAGTAATTCATTAAATAGAATTGCAAGAAGAGGAACTCGCATGAACATAGTTTTTATGGGAGAAGATTTATAAGAATGCTTTTTAAAGAATATATATATATATATATATAAGGAAATGACATCTGTCCAGAAAGAGGAAAAACCTAACTACCTCTGGAGACAGTTGAGACTCCTACAAAAGGAGGTTGCTATGTCTGGTGAGGACCAGATAGCAACAGGAAAAAGAAAAGAAAGATTGCTCTGAAAGCAAGAAGGAAATTGCTACGTCTGGTGAGGACCAGATAGCACTTATTGGGAGGTGGACGCCTCCCTAAACCGCTACGTCTGGTAAGGACCAGATAGCGGGACTCTGTTAGTAACAGAGGGTTTGCAGACAGCCAAAGTTCTGCAAAAGAGCTTGGGGGTGGAAGGTTGAGAAGGACCCTCCTAAGGTTGGCAGGAATACAAGCGTATTGCAAGGTTTGCATTTTTTTCCAGGTATGGAATGATTGAGGACCTTGATATTCATCATTATGTTTTAGTAATTAGAACAAAGATTTACTCTCTGTTATGAAACGGTATATGCTTTATCTTTTCGAGATATTTACAGTGCGGAAAGAAAGCCTCCAGTACTATAAATCATAAACCAGAACAATCTCAGGAGAATAACTGAGCCTGTACCAATACTAACAGATAAAGAATGACAATTTATCAACTGTAAAACACGGTAATCTACTCGTATATACAGTAATGAAATAAAAATTAGATAATACACAGATGTTATATAACTATTAAAACAAATCTAGCATACAACATACCGTCGAAGATATAAGCTCAACCAGAAGTATGCTTACTGTGGTTATAAACAATGCAGAATAACTACACATTACAGTTCTTTATCTGTAAAACTCATAAACAATTTCTTATCGCCTGAAAATATCGGCGACCATACAAACTCAAGAACATAGACTAAAATCAAACATGTCTGAGGGCATGAACTCTCCCGCTCGTATCGGATATAAGCCCTCGTGGAGGAGGCAAACCCGTAGAGCAGGGCGAGGCCTCAGAATGGTCGGCACTTTGTGAGCTCTATGCGGGCTATAACATCAACTATGCTAGATGACCAATTATCACTGCGAGAAAAACGTGGTATGGAGCAAGCCTGTCGACATAGATATACAGTCGAAGGCGTTGCTATCCCTTAATACAAAATATGGAGAGAAATTAATTGGTACACACCTGTGTAATTTAAATAAAACAAAGAATGCGCCATGTAACATGTATTAAGGTTAGACTGAGGAAACATGAATCATATATTACATATTAACTTAGCACATGTAATACAATCTTTCCATAAATGAGTACAAAGAAAACGACGACCCTTGACTTATATCATATATGAAAACAGTCATTCAACCTACGGAAAATAAAGTTATACAATGTGTATAAAATGTCAAGGGTAACCGTATGGAAACCCTCAGCCCAAATAATAACATTCTCTGACTAGAACAAAAAGACATGATGCCCAGAAGGGTTTTAAACAAATAATCGCAGGGCTGCTCGGACAGAGATCGGTATGCTTCACAGTAATAGATTAACAAGAAAACATCAAAATCCGCCTGCATAAACGTCGACTACATACAATGTGCTCTGGATAATCCCTTAAGCAGGATAAGGACGAACTGCCTGTCAAATAAACAAAAACTTAAAACATATATGAGACGTAACGATAGGAGGAGAGCGCTCTGGCAATAACGCTCACCTGTAGGAGCAGGTCGGCAAGACGGGCTGCGACACAAGAGCTAAGATCGAATCCTCCCCTGAAAACCTAGAGTCATACCAGTTAATAAACGGTGGCATGGAAAATGAAATGCCTTGCGTGAAAGTGACATAAAAAAATAGCAGTGAATAGGAGCACTTCACCTGCGAACCTGCATCCGAGAATGTTGAGTTGGGCTCGAACCTGCACATTTCATTGTAGCAGAAAGGTTCGACGGCACCGGCGGTTCCTCAGAACATCGAGCAACCTCAGTCGAATAATCCGGAGGAGGAAAGAAAAGAACACATGATATACCCTTAATTTGAGGCATGCCACCTGGAGGTTTGAAGGTCGTTGATCCAGATCCTTCGTCTTCCACCCTCGGATGGACAAGGGAACTACCGCCAAACCATAATGCAAAACACGCCATAACCTTTGAATTTAAGACTCTGCCTGGGTCGGGTGGCCGAATTAATGAACCAACCTGGAGCATAAACAGAGGTTGGTCACCTGCGTGCTAGGTGTAGCCGTGAAACTCCATCGAATCTCGGATATGGCCGGAAAGGACCAGGGAATGAGTCTGCCAGCCTAAAAAATCCATTTCACGAACTTGGAATGACGGCGGAAGCACCATGTATACAGCAATGAATTAAAGTGTGTTAAAGACCTTTGGTACCAAATTAAATCCAGAGATTAAACCGTACTCTCTCTCATATAATTCATGCAATGATAATATAAACTTAGGATAGGAAACGAACAAATATAATATTGATGCGAGGTAACAACAACGCATATAATATATGTAATTCCATTATGTGAATTATATGTTCATACGATTAAACGTTTGAAATTAATATGGTGCCGTAACTATTTATGAGTTGACAGTCGAGGTATAAGGAAAAGGAAATTAATAAAAAAATAAAAAAATTATTGTTTTATAAGGACGAGAATATCAAAAGTGGTATCAGAGCCCAGGTTGCAACACTGTGACTTTGGGCTACTACAATAGTGACACTAATATTTTCTTTTAGCAAGCAAAAGTAACTGAGTTATGAATAGAATATATATCTATGAAATATACTAAATCTTTATCTAGGTGATAGCAGAACATGAGGAGAACCAGTAGCACACCTCACAGAAATGTGGACCATGTTACCCCTCCTCAAGGGAACCCAGAATTATGGGTACAACTGGGGGAAAAGGTGCGCAGCACCAACTTGACTATCTTCGAGACCGTACAGGAATTGAAGAACGAAATGGCTCGATTGCGCGAGGATAACGCTAGATTAACGATGGAACAAGAAAGGATCATGAAAAGTTTATCAGATAAAAAGAACCAGCATCAACCTAATCCCAGCCCAGAACAAACACGTGTATCGGAGGAACAGGGATACCACACTGATCAAGAAGAAACAGAAGGAAGGGCAGAGGCTCAAGGAGAAAAATTTGATAATGCCTCGGAACATCAAATCTCCAAAAGACAGCGAATAGAGTTACAGGGAGAATTCTGGAAAATCAAATCACCTCATTTGGATGGAGAATCAGAAGAAGCCGCAGAAGCCTGGTTAATTAATATGAATAAATACTTTCACGTTTACAAGTATGACCACCATTTCAAGGCACGGTTAGCCATCTTTTAGTTGCAGGCTAAAGAAACGTTATGGTGGGAGGAAGTGAAGATGGTGCAGGGAGTGAATGAGGAAGACATCACATGGGAAATTTTTCAAAGATATTTTGAATAAAAGTATCTGACTGAACGATTCTATGATGAAAGGCAAGAGAATTCCACGACTTGTGACTTGGACAGTAGACCATGGACGAATTTGTCACTAAATTTACATCTCTTCTCCGCTATGTGCCATATATTCCGGAGGAGAAGGCAAAAGTACAGCGGTTTGTTAGCAGTCTCCCTCAGGTAAGGCCGGAGAGGATTGAATTTGACAATCCGAGATCCATGGATGAAGCAATACGGAAAGCCAGAATATGCTTCCAGCAAAATAAAGAAAAATGGGAAAGTGCGGGGAAGTGTTGGATGGATAAAAAGAACAGCAGAATAGCCATGGGAAACAAGGGAGCTCATGGCAATTTTAGTAAAGGATCTACAAAGGGTTCTAACAGTAGGAACCAATCCCGGAATCAGCTCCGACTTAAGCCACCTAATGATTCTAGAAATAGTGAATCATTGGGCAGAGTTGATAACGAGGGGACAACCAGGCTGCCAATTCAGTGTTGGGGGTGTGGCGGACTGCACTATATTAAGAACTGCCCTCATCGGAAAAGTAGTGATTAGGTGACTCAGGTTTATGAAGCCTCAACTGTGGGAGACGTGGCTCGGTCGCTACCAAGAATAAATGCAGCTCTCGAGGACCAGCAAGTTGATTATCAGCCAACAATGATAGAGTTCGAAGGTAAGATTTTTGATAGAACTGTTTCTGTTTTAGTTGACCGAGGCGCTACATTGAGTTATGTTAGCCCAAGATTGTGTAAAACTATAAATTGCAACTTACTAAATTTAAACAACCATGGTTAGTCCAGCTCGCCACAGGGGCAAAATGGCGGGTGATGGCCAAGGTCAGCAGCTGCCCATTAAAAGTTGCTAGTCAAACGGTGACTACTGAATTGAATGTACTCCCTCTTGGATCATATGACATACTGATCAGAATGGATTGGTTGGAGAAGCGGTGGTCTGTTATAAACTGCAAAACAAAAATAATATCCTATCAGGATGAACTGGGAAATAAACAAGAAATTCAAGGTATTCTTAATCCTGTACAAGTTCAGCCAATTACTGCTTTGCAATTAGCGAAATGTATCAGGAAAAAGTGTCAAATATATGCAGTTCAAGTGGGACTCACTAGTTCAAAGAATAACGAGAGTACCTTGGAAAATATATCGGTGGTACATGAGTTTGCAGACGTGTTTCCTGAGGAAATACCAGGACTACCACCTAAAAGGAATTTGGATTTCACAATAGAACTAGTACCCGGCACAGCCCCGGTGTCCCGAGCACCTTACTCAATTAGTGTACAAGAACTAACAGAATTAAAGATGCAATTACATGAATTACTGGATAAAAAGTACATTCTTCCTAGTGTATCACCATGGGGAGCGCCTGTACTATTTGTCAGGAAAAAGGAATGAACTTTCCGTATGTGCATTAACTATCAGCAGCTGAATAAATTAACAGTCAAGAATAAATACCAGTTGCCCCGGATTGACGAATTATTTGATCAAGTGAAAGGTGCCACGATATTCTCGAAAATTGATTTAAGGTCCGGATATCACCAAATCAGAATTAAGGAAGAGGATATAGCTAAAACTGTTTTCTGAACCCGTTATGGACATTATGAGTTCGTGGTGCTGCCATTTGGGTTGACCAATGCACCAACAACATTTATGTGTTTAATGAATAGTGTGTTTCATAAATATCTGGATAAGTATGTGTTAATATTCATTGATGATATATTAATATATTCCCGAAACATTCAGGAACATGAAGAGCATCTTAGACTAGTGCTGCAAACACACCAGGAACATCAGTTATACGCTAAGTATAGCAAATGCGATTTTTATAAGGAACAGATCTAGTATTTGGGACACATCATAACCAAGGAAGGAATTGTGGTGGACCCCGAAAAGATCAAAACTATAATGGAATGGCCGATACCAAAGGACGTGGCAGATATAAGATCATTCATGGGCTTGGCGGGATACTATCGGCAATTTGTGGAAGGGTTTTCCCGGGTTGCCTACCCCATCACCTCCTTACAAAAGAAAGGAAGAACTTTTAAATGAACTGCAGAATGTCAGCAAAGTTTTGAACATTTTAAACATTTGCTCACAACTGCCCCAGTATTGAGCATCGCAGATACGGAAAAAGATTATGTGGTCTGCATGGATGCGAGTAAAGAAGGCGTAGGAGGCCTGTTAGTGTAGGAAGGAAAAGTGATCGCGTACGAATCCAGGAAGTTGAAATAACATGAATAAAAGTATTTAGAATATGACTTAGAATTAACCGTTGTTGTGCATGCACTAAAGATTTGTCATCACTACCTCTTGGGAAAGAAATTCTTGCCGACGACAGATCATCACAGCTTGACCAACTACTTTAACCAACCCACTTTAAAAGCAAGGCAAGCTCAATGGGTGAACTTTTTGAGTGGGTTTGATTTTGAGATTAAACGCCTGAAGGGAAAGGAAAATCGGGTGGCTGATGCCTTAAGACGAAAAAGGCATTGTCTATATGAAATTGCTACTAGTAAAGGATGGTCTACTTTCCATGAAGAAATCAAGCACGCTGTTGAACAAGACTCGGAATACCAGCAAAAGAAATAGAAAGTGCAGGAAGTGACCAGTCACATAAGACAACAGGGTTATGAGTTAAAGGCTCCTGGTATTTTGTATTACAAGAAAAGAATATACATACCCAATCACGCTGAAGTCAAGAAAAGGATCCTGGACAAGTATCATAGGAGTCCCTATGCAGGACACCCGGGGTACCAAAAGTTCATTACTGCCCTTCGGAAAGAGTGTTATTGGCCTGGAGTGAAAAAGGAAGTAATGAACTATCTAGCGCGATGTATAGAATGTCAACAGGTTAAGGTCGAACATTAGCACCCTACAGGGCTGTTACAACCTTTACCTATACCAGAATGGAAGTGCGAAGTTATTACCATGGATTTTATCACTGGATTACCTAAATCCAAGAAGGGTAATGATTCCATCATGGTCGTGGTGGACAAACTCAGCAAATCAGCTCATTTCATTCCAGTACAGTCTACATACAGGGCGGCACAAATAGCAAACATTTTTATGCAGAACATTTTTAGGCTCCATGGTTTGCCCAAAACCATAATATCTGATCGCGATGTTAAGTTCACATCGGCTTTCCAGAAAACTCTATTTGAAGATTTGGGAATTGAACTAAATTTCAGCACTGCTTATCATCCGCAAACCGACGGGCAAACGGAGCGGGTGAATCAAGTAGTGGGAAGACACGTTGAGATCTTACGTGATGCAATAACCAAGTCGATGGGAAGAGTATATACATTTAGTAGAGTTTGCCTATAATAATGGTTATCATGCATCTTTGCAGATGAGTCCATTTGAAGTACTCTATGGACGGAGGTGTCGTACGCCATCCAGTTGGGGTGGGCCCAAAGATAAACTTGTATTGGGACCAGAAATGCTAAAGGAAATGGAGCAAATGGTTAAGAAAGTACGGACCAACTTGAAGGTAGCCCAAGATAGAGAAAAAGGTTACGCAGATCGGAAAAGAAATTTAAAGGAATTTCAAGTAGGAGAGCATGTATATGTAAGAATCCGGGCAAAGAAAAGAACGTTGTAGTGGAGCGGTTGTGCAAAATTAGCACCCCGATTTTGTGGACCCTTCCAGATTCTGGCTAGGATTGGGCCAGTGGCGTACCAACTAGCTCTACTTAGCCACATCAGAGTTCACAACGTGTTCCATGTGTCAGTATTAAAGAAATACATTTATGATCCTAAACACATAATTAGTTGGCAAGACATTCAGGTAAGAATGTGCCTAGAGCAGCATAAAATAAATCAAATGATAAGAATAAGACTGATCAAAGTATTGTGTGTTTCAGGTGGAACTGGAAGGAGAATTTTTGGTCGAACCATTGAGCATATTAGATTGGACAAGGGTCGTGCTGCGGAAACGAGCCATCACCTAGGTTAAAGTGCAGTGGCAGCACTTCGGACCGGATGAAGCCACCTGGGAAGATGAGCAAAATATGAAAGAAGTTTACCCTGAGCTGTTTTTGAACAACATCGGGACGATGTTGACTGTCAGGAGGGAGAGATGTAACGACCCTGGTAAACATAGATAATATTTTGCAAATAAAAGACAGTAAATTTAAATAGTAACTATAATTTATGTTGGTGAATTGAGTGACTATGTTACCTATGGTTGTTTAATTAATCATGTTAATTGAATTGCTGAGTAATTCATTAAATAGAGTTGCAAGAAGAGCAACTCGCATGAACATAGTCTTTATGGTAGAATATTTATAAGAATGCTTTTGAAAGAAATATATATATATATATATATAATAGGAAATGACATCTGTCCAAAAAGAGGAAAACCTAACTACCTCTGGAGACAGTTGAGACTCTTACAAAAGGAGTTTGCTATGTCTGGTGTGGACTAGATAGCAACAGGAAAAAGAAAAGATTGCTATGAAAGTAAGAAGGAAATTGCTACGTCTGGTGAGGACCAGATAGCACTTGTTGGGAGGTGGAAGCCTCCCTAAAACCGCTATGTCTGGTAAGGACCACATAGCGGGACTCTGTTAGTAACAGAGGGTTTGTAGACAATCAAAGTTTCTGCAAAAGAGCTTGGGGTGGAAGGTCGAGAAGGACCCTCGTAAGGTTGGGAGGAATACAAGTGTATTGCAAGGTTTGCATTTTTTTCTAGGTATGGAATGATTGAGGACCTTGATATTTCATCATTATGGTTTAGTAATTAGAACAAAGATTTACTCACTGTTATGAAACGGTATATGCTTTATCTTTTCGAGATAGTTACAGTGCGGAAATAAAGCCTCCAGTACTATAAATCATAAATGAGAACAATATTAGTAGAATAACTGAGCCTGTACCAGTACTAACAGATAAAGAATGACAATTTATCAACTATAAAACACGTAATCTACTCGTATATACAGTAATGAAATAAAAATTAGATAATACACAGATGTTATATAACTATTCAAACAAATCTAGTATACAACATATCGTCGAAGATATAAGCTCAACCAGAAGTATGCTTACTGTGGTTATAAACAATGCAGAATAACTACACATTATAGTTCTTTATCTGTAAAACTCATAAACAATTTCTTATCACCTGAAAATATCGGCGACCATACAAACTCAAGAACATAGACTAAAATCAAACATGTCTTAGGGCATGAACTCTCCCGCTCGTATTAGATATAAGCCCTCGTGGAGGAGGCAAACCCGTAGAGCAGGGCGAGGCCTCAAAATGGTCGGCACTTTGTGAGCCCGATGCGGGCTATAACATCAACCATGCCAGATGACCAATTATCATTGCGAGAAAAATGTTGTATGGAGCAAGCCTGTCGACATAGATATACAGTCGAAGGCGTTGCTATCCCTTAATACAAAATATGGAAAGAAATGAATTGGTACACACCTGTGTAATTTAAATAAAATAGAGAATGCGCCATGTAACATGTATTAAGGTTAGACTAAGGAAACATGAATCATATATTACATCTTAACTTAGCACAGGTAATACAATCTTTCCATAAATGAGTACAAAGAAAACGACGGCCCTCGACTTATATCATATATGAAAACAGTCATTCAACTTGCAGTAAATAAAGTTATACAATGTGTATAAAATGTCAAGGGTAACCATAGGGAAACGCTCAGCCCAAATAATAATATTCTCTGAGTAGAACAAAAGACATGATGCCCAGAAGGGTTTTAAACAAATAATCGCAGGGCTGCTCGGACGGAGCTCGATATGCTTCACAGTAATAGATTAACAAGAAAACATCAAAATCCGCCTGCATAAACACTGAGCACATACAATGTGCTTCGGATAATCCCTTAAGCAAGATAAGGGCGAACCACCTGTCAAATAAACAAAACCTAAAACATATATGAGAGGTAAAGATAGGAGGAGAGCGCTCTGGCAATAATGCTCACCTGTAGGAGCAGGTTAGCAAGCCTGGCTGCGACGCAAGAGCTGAGATCGAACCCTCCACCTGAAAACTAAGAGTCATACCAGTTAATAAATGGTGGCATGGAAAATGAAATGCCTTGCGTGAAAATGACATAAAAAAATAGCAGTGAACAGGAGCACTTCACCTGCGAACCTGCATTCGAGAATGTTGAGATGGGCTGGAACCTGCACATTGCGTTGTAGCAGAAAGGTTCGACGGCACCGGCAGTTCCTCAGAACATCAAGCAACCTCAGTTGAATAATCTGGAGGAGGAAAGAAAGAACACATGATATACCCTTAATTCGTGGCATGCCACCTGGAGGTTTGAAGGCCGTTGATCGAGATCCTTTGACTTCCACCGTCGGATGGATAAGGGAACTACCGCCAAACCATAATGCAAAACGCGCCATAACCTTTGTATTTAAGATTGTGGCTCGGACGGGTGGCCGAATTAATGAACCAACCTAGAGCATAAACAGATGTTGGTCACCTGCGTGCCAGGTGTAGCCGTGAAACTCCATCGAATCTCGGATATGGCCGGAAAGGACCAGGGGATGAGTCGGCCGGCCTAAAACATCCATTTCACGAACTTGAAACGACGGCGGAAGCACGACGTATACAACAATGAATTAAAGTACGTTAAAGACCTTTGGTACCAAATAAATCCCGAGATTGAACCGTACTCTCTCTCATATAATTCATGCAATGATAATATAGACTTGGGATAAGAAATGAACAAAGATAATATTGATAGGAGGTAACAACAATGCATATAATATATGTTATTCCATTATGTGAATTATATGTTCATACGATTAAACGTTTGAAATTAATATGGTGCTGTAACTATTGAGTTGACAGTGGAGGTATAAGGAAAAGGCAATTAATAAATAATAATAAAAAAAAAATATTGTTTTATAAGGACGGGAATATCACAGAAAACTAGACGGTTTCACATTAACCAATTCAAAATTTTCTGAGCCACCCGATTGTAACACTAGCCGATTAACGACTGATCTCATGTTAGATAACCCTGGGGTTTGAGAGTATTCCAGTGTAAATGCTCCTTGAACTCAGAGTCTGCCACCAATACGTATATCTTGACCTCAGGAAAATAATGAACCAACATAATAATCCATCAAATCGTTGAATTATGAAACTCCTGTGATGGTGTAGCTGTAACTTTAATGTAGAATGCATATTGAGTACATTGTATCAAATATAATATGGAAGTCTGAATTTATAAATAAAGTGCATTTTTAAACTAAGAGCGGTCCGATAGAGGCATCATAATATATATTTCGAATAAGACCCAAAACCTTATTGTAGTTGGAATGATTGGAATTTAAAAAAAAGAAAAAAAGAAAAATGTTCAGTGAGTAAGTAATTTTTTTCATTTTCCCTTAACTAAGTGTGATGGACGTTACAAATGATATGATGACATGCAGATTTATATATGATATATGAAGTACCTTTCCAATGAAAATTTCAAGACATATTTATCTATGTCAATGGAAATATTTTTAATAAATTTATAAATGAAATTG